>CM068367.1:175728634-175986803 GCA_034769895.1 Magicicada septendecula | reverse complement strand
ACACTCTTCAAGTTTTATAAATCTTTTAGATAACATATTTGCCTCTTAACATTTTTTATTCCAATTTGGATCAGATATATTTTTGATTCATTAACAAAATTGACCCTTTTATATTATTTGTTTAACTTGAAAATTCTTTAACAATCTCCACCCAAAACAGTTTGATTTTAATTACAACTGTATGAAGTTAATGTATTTCAAAAATTAATTCTGATATTTATTTAACCTGCAACTATTTCAATATTATTATTACAACAATCATCTTACGTACACACATTATTTACTTAACCATCCACCATGTACACAAATAAATTCACTATATTTTATTTACAAACTCTTGCTATTAATTGTTCAGTTTTTTCCGCATTTCATTTGTCCAGATTTGCCATGTCAGAACCATTAAAACAAAATATTTATACCGTCTTTTATTGTTTTAATAGTTTAACCTCCATCGTTCCAAATCAACCTTGGTTCTACATAACATCGTTCAATTCTATCAGCACACAAATGACTGTTTTGTGTGTTGTAACCAGAAAAACTAACTTCAATCAACTTATTCAAATACTCGTTAAACCATTCTACGTTAGGTATTTTTGTCAAGTCTCCATCATTAAATTCATTAACTATTGGGTTAATCATTTTTATTAAATCATTGTAGTCGTTATCATTCACATATACTTCTAAACTTTCCTTCCATTCATCATACTTTCTATTTAAGTTATATATTTCTGTTTCTTTACCAACATACAATTCTCCCCCTATATCTCTCTCATCATAACCCCAAATCACACTCTCAAAAGTATTACAGACAGAGGGTATAAATTCAATTAAATCTTTCCCGACTTCTCCAGGAAAAACAAAAAACTTCAAAAAACAATTATTTGTAGCACACTTGTCTACACAATATATACGTGAAGGTCTTCCTTCACCCCCCATTCTACCTCGTAAACAATTTACCCCCTGTTTCATACCTGTAATATAGCTCTCTTTCCTCTCTCTCTCTCCAACTCATTAACACACATTAACATCTCATAATCGCATTCTACAACTTCATTAGTACTCTCAGATACCAACTTTTCGACTACATTATTATTCTCATTATTATCAACATCATTATTATTTATTAATTCATTACCTAATACAACATTGTCATTACAACTTTCGTTTGTATTATTCTTACTCTGTTCTACTTTATTCGAACTGATTTTTGTCATTTCATCGGCATTTTCAAGACATACATTCTTGTCTTGTATACTATTTATTAACTCGTCAAATTTTACATTTATATTTTGCTGCAATTGCATATTCTGGTCTTTAATTGCTTTAAAATTAATCTCATTTTGAATATTTTGCTGTTCGCATTTTATTTTCTGTTCATTAAAATCATTCGTTAATTGGTCTAATTTATAGTTAAACTCACTTTTCATCTTATTTAAAATTATATCATTATCATCAAAACGACTATTTAACATGTCAAATTTATTGTCCATTTTGCAAATTTATTGTCCATTTCATCAAACTGATCATTCTGTATATCAAATTTTACGTTAATATCCTTAGACATATTTCTCACGTCACTGGACATGGTTCTCATGTCACTAGACATGGTTCTCATGAAATTAAATAAATCATTCACTGACAACTCTGTAGCTTTATTTGTTACGGGAGTTGATATCGCTCCTGGTGAGCTAAATACAGATGCTTCTGCGTTATACTCATTTATTGACGTTACTTCTGTTTGAATACCGGAGTCAGCATTTACTTGACTCTCGGTCTGATTGTCAGATAAGCCGACTTCACTGTTATCTGCCATTTCTTATTTTATACTTGATATTTGTGTATAAATAAAATATAATCAATAAAGTGTATTATATAACCAATTTTGCGTTAACAACGCACTTTTGTTTTATTCCGCTAACCCCAAAAACATGTTTGTATCTCTACTGTAGGTACGGTCTTTAATATTTTAATTACCAAAAACTGTCCCTGTTCACGGAAGCCATTGCGATGCTAATTAACTTGCTTAAATTTATTCTAATATAATATAATGGATTGACTTCCACATACCTGGAAGGTTTCGTTTTATTTCGGGCCAGGATCCTTTCGTACGAACGCTAGATACAAACAGGTGTTTCATGGGTTCTCGAAATAATTAACTCTACACATCGTTAAGAAGAGAATTATTAATTTTAATGCACAATTGTTGAAATTACTGTTTGACAAATAGATTTACATGGAGTTACATATTGTGCAACTCGTGCGTCTTGTAACAAAACTTATTCACTATCTCTTACCTTCTTTTCTAAAGCACAAACACAATTATCAACACAAACACAAATGGAAACAGCCCAGCTTTGCCACACTCACATTCATACTAAATTAAAAACCCCTTAACATTTTATACAAATCAAATGCCCCCTCCGCCGGCCACGCGGTCTCCCCGCACACGCATTGTCTGTTTACACGGTTTTACTGTTCTGAAGAAAAAAAAACTCTTGATACGACTCCCTAGTCGTATTGACCGCGGTCACTTAACAGTTTTGCTGTACTACAACTTTAAAATATTTAAATATGGGTGACGAGCCTACAGAGGCCAACCCGGTAACGGGAACTGTTGCTTGTCGACTGGAACTGTAATGTAACAGGTACATCTTCCTTTCTCTGGCGGGAATGGTTGTTCACTGCCACTATGCTTTCGTCGCTCAGGCCTCAGTTGTTGTGCGGTAACCATTTTATATATGGAATGGCAGAGTTGTATTCTGGATACCAAAGTGCAATATTGGCTTTGGCTCTGCTGATGTCATTGATAGTAGGCGGTCTCTTGGCAGTATTCCCGGTTAATCTTGGAGAAGATGATGAATAATTCTCTCTCGAGCCATCTTGGTTTTTTGCCAACGCTTGGGGTAGGCGCCCCTGCTTGGTGTGTGCATGGGAGCGCAATGCCACACTCTCGCATAGTTCTTAGAAATTTGTGGAGGTGCAAATTCTTCAGCCGCATTGCTCAACAACAACTGCGTCTATGCCTTTGTTTCAAACTGTTGCTTAACACTGTTCTGTTACACAATGGAAATAACGTTGCCATGCGTTCTGTTATAATCGGATTAGCATTTGCACAATAATTTTCATAACTTCTTTTTTACAAGTCCGCACCAAAATGAAAGAAATAAAAATGTACATGCCCCATACGGTAAAAATAAAAAATACCCAAAAATGACCCGCTACAATACCCCCTCGATGAGAATTCTGCTGTTCGCAACAGAAGAAATCTCATCGACAAACCCCGAAGAGGACCGGTGAGGAACTGGTGCCAACAACCCCCTTGTTCTTAATCTCATGGGTACACGACCCCCCTGGCTCAGCAACTATGGACTCATCTGAACGAGATCACTGGACTTCTCCGTAAGAGATCCCAACACCGAGAAATCGAGCAGACTCGCACCACAGCGCACCTCGCCTTCTCGCATGCTACCCCCAAAAATCCTCAATCCCTGGCTAAAATTATTCCAGCTCCTCCGCCGATATGTTTCCCCTTTTTTGCAAGCTGGGCTGTCTTTAGCAAATACTGGGCTCACACACACTAACATTACATGTTACCATAAAACATTAAAAATCAAAAATTTCTTTTTAAAATGTATTAAAAATTTAAAAAAATTCAAAATTCAAAAAAATAATATTTTATCAAAAAAATTCTCTTCCCTGTTTTTCTAAATTTTTTTTTTTTTCAAATGACAACCTAGACATTTCTACTAATCTAAACACATCCTTACTCTAACATGAGAACCACTTATAGTCTACCAATATAATGCAATACAATAAAATAAACATGGTTAATGCACACATAATAAAATAATCATTATCTAAAATATTCATTCGCTGGCAGGCGAAAAATCACGTTTTTTTTTTTTTCCAAAATTAAAATTCCCAAAAATTTTAAAATTCACAAAAAAATTTAAATTTATTTAAATGTTTCCTTCATATGCAAAATTATTTAAATATTGGTTTGAATTAAGTAAACAAACAAATTAAAATTGGCTTCCTACTATACAAGCTTCGTAGGTGTATGACCTCATCAGCTGATCGGAACTAGGTCAAGTCCAAAACCTTTGACCTACATATGTTGTGTATGCTTTCTGAAAATACACTGAACATCTGTAATATCCTACCTTGAAATACAAACATAATAAAACAAAATATTTACAATAAACAAAATATTAATATAAATAATCATCAATTTGACATTTAAATTATTTAAAATAAACACTTCTTACTTGTATCTTGTTTTCCAAATTTTATCAAAATTCTGTCACTGGTTGAAAAAAATAAACAATTGTATATTCTTTATCATAAATCTCTCTCTTTATTTAATAATCTGACTCTACTTTACCGTGGGTGATGTAAATTATTTATTCTCATTTACCGTATTAGATCTGTATGCATACATGATCTTTACTCTCCGACTCTAATATTAATCAACTTCAACTCCCATGACACCCATCTCTATCAAAATCTCTACTAATCAAGACACTCTAAACCCCAACCTATCATTTAACTCAAATCGCCACCTTCTCTACATATATATAAAAAAATACTCTCTAACCCTTTGTACATAGGATACGTATTTCCCCTACCCAAAACTCAATTCCCTTATTTGGCGGCCTGGATTCTACCTAAGGCGGCCCCTTCCCCACTAAAATCTATACCAATTCCCTTCCCAACATATTTTGTTGTGAACTCCTACATGACGCTACCCTCTAATACAAAATTGCCATCCCCAAAAATCTCAATCTCATTGCCTCACTACAAATACAACAAAATAGCCTCCTTAATTATAAACATCAATATATCATTCAGAACTCTACGATTATTTTCCATTACTACTGTGTCAACATCTATATTTCACAAAATTCTGTTGCATTACATTAACTCAAAAACAACATTACATTATCTTCATTATTTCAACTTCACTTTGATTTTAACTTGGACAGATCTATGTGTCCCATAAAATATTTATCACCCAAAAAACTTTCTCTTATTAGATTTCACAAATCGTTACTTTATTTCTCATTGTAGCAAATTATTTTTATCATTACTTTAAAATCTCTGTAATACATTAAACATTACATTGAACATCAATTACTTTAAACATTTATAACTAATATACCAGTGACGTATTATTGCTGATCAGCTGACCCTCCTAACACAATGAAAATGCATCTCAAACTTGAACAAATTATATGAAATATTTATTTATCATTATTTCTCACCTACGGGTTTCCCATTTTCTCTGATTCTGATAGTTTATATTGACCGCCTGCCAGACGATTTAATTATTGGCTTAGGAAAAAAAATATACACACATGATGACAATACATATTCTTAGCAACACCTATATCTAACTTACAACAATAAAATAATACATTTAAAATTATAGTGTGGACAACTTGTATTGAAAGTATGAGCATCTGGTTATTTGAGCAGAGTGCAAACATTTTTTATTGGATCAAACTTTGAATGAGCAAAAAATTTCTTTCTGTTATAAAATTTAAGTTCGTGGCTCATTTGAGCCACCTCCCAGCCACACACACTATTTCAGATTATGGTGGACTGTGGCGCCCATTTGCTTCGACAGAGACTGTATATTTTGGAGCAGGGTTTTACCTCTCCGTGTCCCTGCTTCCGCTATTAAGTTTTAAACGTTGCGAACATCATCATGTTCTTGTTATATACTCATACACCCTTAAGACGGATCTACCACCTGTCTTGCTACCCCAAGGCGGGCAGAGTGGCAGCCGCTGTTCCATAGTTCCGAGAGATTTCCTCTAATTGTCACCCCCCATTGAATTTCAAATATATACCAATTTCAAGTCAGCTATGGTCAAGGGACTTGATATGACCATAGCTGGCCGCTAGCCAAAACCACGGTTAGTGCTGGTAAGGCAGTAACCGCCCGAAAAGTCGAGGAAATCTAACTTTAATTTAATTGCCTGTTTCTATCATCACTATTATGTGCGACACGGTCATTTAGCAGGGTGTAAACTTTTTTATTGTACACGGATAAGGTGTGCCGCACATTTTCGCCACTTTGGCCTCCGATGGAGGTAACACTCACTGTTACCCCCAACCCATTTCGCTACTTGCGAGAGCACAGGCCACCCCCACAATAGCCACTTAATAGCTAACTAATTTATTAACAATTGAACTAAACTTTCTACATATACAGTTCAACACTCCATTGTTCTATCACTTCATTGAGCACCAATCGACCCCCCAATATTATCCCCACATCTTGTATTGACAAGTTTTTATTTTGTTACACATCTTTTCAAAATGTTCCCATACTCACTGATACTAAAACTTGACAATTATATTTGGTCACTTAATTCTAAAATTTATTTAATTTTAAAATTATACACATCCCAATTTTTTTTTTTCAAAACTTTTAAAATTCAAAAAAATTTAAATTCATTGTTAAAAATCATGGTTTCTATTACTTTGAATACCAAATTAATTTAATGGTACTTAATTTCTCAAACTCTGGGTTACAATAATTACCTCATTACTGTTTTAACAAAATTTACTTTAATTCTTTTATGTCACAATAGGGTTTTGCTCAAGATGCTGATTCAGCAGACTACAACATTTCTTGTTATGGTCACCCAGTATGTCTGTATGCATTAGTCATCACATACCACTACAACACACCTTTTTACTGTTTACATAAACACAGTTGTGTGCCAGACTTGTTTTCATAAACAACCGTTATAAACATTCTCAGTTTCAGCATTCATAGTCTAAACATTCTGGTTACATCATATATTGCCATATCTGCTTACTACACTCTTCAAGTTTTATAAATCTTTTAGATAACATATTTGCCTCTTAACATTTTTTATTCCAATTTGGATCAGATATATTTTTGATTCATTAACAAAATTGACCCTTTTATATTATTTGTTTAACTTGAAAATTCTTTAACAATCTCCACCCAAAACAGTTTGATTTTAATTACAACTGTATGAAGTTAATGTATTTCAAAAATTAATTCTGATATTTATTTAACCTGCAACTATTTCAATATTATTATTACAACAATCATCTTACGTACACACATTATTTACTTAACCATCCACCATGTACACAAATAAATTCACTATATTTTATTTACAAACTCTTGCTATTAATTGTTCAGTTTTTTCCGCATTTCATTTGTCCAGATTTGCCATGTCAGAACCATTAAAACAAAATATTTATACCGTCTTTTATTGTTTTAATAGTTTAACCTCCATCGTTCCAAATCAACCTTGGTTCTACATAACATCGTTCAATTCTATCAGCACACAAATGACTGTTTTGTGTGTTGTAACCAGAAAAACTAACTTCAATCAACTTATTCAAATACTCGTTAAACCATTCTACGTTAGGTATTTTTGTCAAGTCTCCATCATTAAATTCATTAACTATTGGGTTAATCATTTTTATTAAATCATTGTAGTCGTTATCATTCACATATACTTCTAAACTTTCCTTCCATTCATCATACTTTCTATTTAAGTTATATATTTCTGTTTCTTTACCAACATACAATTCTCCCCCTATATCTCTCTCATCATAACCCCAAATCACACTCTCAAAAGTATTACAGACAGAGGGTATAAATTCAATTAAATCTTTCCCGACTTCTCCAGGAAAAACAAAAAACTTCAAAAAACAATTATTTGTAGCACACTTGTCTACACAATATATACGTGAAGGTCTTCCTTCACCCCCCATTCTACCTCGTAAACAATTTACCCCCTGTTTCATACCTGTAATATAGCTCTCTTTCCTCTCTCTCTCTCCAACTCATTAACACACATTAACATCTCATAATCGCATTCTACAACTTCATTAGTACTCTCAGATACCAACTTTTCGACTACATTATTATTCTCATTATTATCAACATCATTATTATTTATTAATTCATTACCTAATACAACATTGTCATTACAACTTTCGTTTGTATTATTCTTACTCTGTTCTACTTTATTCGAACTGATTTTTGTCATTTCATCGGCATTTTCAAGACATACATTCTTGTCTTGTATACTATTTATTAACTCGTCAAATTTTACATTTATATTTTGCTGCAATTGCATATTCTGGTCTTTAATTGCTTTAAAATTAATCTCATTTTGAATATTTTGCTGTTCGCATTTTATTTTCTGTTCATTAAAATCATTCGTTAATTGGTCTAATTTATAGTTAAACTCACTTTTCATCTTATTTAAAATTATATCATTATCATCAAAACGACTATTTAACATGTCAAATTTATTGTCCATTTTTGCAAATTTATTGTCCATTTCATCAAACTGATCATTCTGTATATCAAATTTTACGTTAATATCCTTAGACATATTTCTCACGTCACTGGACATGGTTCTCATGTCACTAGACATGGTTCTCATGAAATTAAATAAATCATTCACTGACAACTCTGTAGCTTTATTTGTTACGGGAGTTGATATCGCTCCTGGTGAGCTAAATACAGATGCTTCTGCGTTATACTCATTTATTGACGTTACTTCTGTTTGAATACCGGAGTCAGCATTTACTTGACTCTCGGTCTGATTGTCAGATAAGCCGACTTCACTGTTATCTGCCATTTCTTATTTTATACTTGATATTTGTGTATAAATAAAATATAATCAATAAAGTGTATTATATAACCAATTTTGCGTTAACAACGCACTTTTGTTTTATTCCGCTAACCCCAAAAACATGTTTGTATCTCTACTGTAGGTACGGTCTTTAATATTTTAATTACCAAAAACTGTCCCTGTTCACGGAAGCCATTGCGATGCTAATTAACTTGCTTAAATTTATTCTAATATAATATAATGGATTGACTTCCACATACCTGGAAGGTTTCGTTTTATTTCGGGCCAGGATCCTTTCGTACGAACGCTAGATACAAACAGGTGTTTCATGGGTTCTCGAAATAATTAACTCTACACATCGTTAAGAAGAGAATTATTAATTTTAATGCACAATTGTTGAAATTACTGTTTGACAAATAGATTTACATGGAGTTACATATTGTGCAACTCGTGCGTCTTGTAACAAAACTTATTCACTATCTCTTACCTTCTTTTCTAAAGCACAAACACAATTATCAACACAAACACAAATGGAAACAGCCCAGCTTTGCCACACTCACATTCATACTAAATTAAAAACCCCTTAACATTTTATACAAATCAAATGCCCCCTCCGCCGGCCACGCGGTCTCCCCGCACACGCATTGTCTGTTTACACGGTTTTACTGTTCTGAAGAAAAAAAAACTCTTGATACGACTCCCTAGTCGTATTGACCGCGGTCACTTAACAGTTTTGCTGTACTACAACTTTAAAATATTTAAATATGGGTGACGAGCCTACAGAGGCCAACCCGGTAACGGGAACTGTTGCTTGTCGACTGGAACTGTAATGTAACAGGTACATCTTCCTTTCTCTGGCGGGAATGGTTGTTCACTGCCACTATGCTTTCGTCGCTCAGGCCTCAGTTGTTGTGCGGTAACCATTTTATATATGGAATGGCAGAGTTGTATTCTGGATACCAAAGTGCAATATTGGCTTTGGCTCTGCTGATGTCATTGATAGTAGGCGGTCTCTTGGCAGTATTCCCGGTTAATCTTGGAGAAGATGATGAATAATTCTCTCTCGAGCCATCTTGGTTTTTTGCCAACGCTTGGGGTAGGCGCCCCTGCTTGGTGTGTGCATGGGAGCGCAATGCCACACTCTCGCATAGTTCTTAGAAATTTGTGGAGGTGCAAATTCTTCAGCCGCATTGCTCAACAACAACTGCGTCTATGCCTTTGTTTCAAACTGTTGCTTAACACTGTTCTGTTACACAATGGAAATAACGTTGCCATGCGTTCTGTTATAATCGGATTAGCATTTGCACAATAATTTTCATAACTTCTTTTTTACAAGTCCGCACCAAAATGAAAGAAATAAAAATGTACATGCCCCATACGGTAAAAATAAAAAATACCCAAAAATGACCCGCTACAATACCCCCTCGATGAGAATTCTGCTGTTCGCAACAGAAGAAATCTCATCGACAAACCCCGAAGAGGACCGGTGAGGAACTGGTGCCAACAACCCCCTTGTTCTTAATCTCATGGGTACACGACCCCCCTGGCTCAGCAACTATGGACTCATCTGAACGAGATCACTGGACTTCTCCGTAAGAGATCCCAACACCGAGAAATCGAGCAGACTCGCACCACAGCGCACCTCGCCTTCTCGCATGCTACCCCCAAAAATCCTCAATCCCTGGCTAAAATTATTCCAGCTCCTCCGCCGATATGTTTCCCCTTTTTTGCAAGCTGGGCTGTCTTTAGCAAATACTGGGCTCACACACACTAACATTACATGTTACCATAAAACATTAAAAATCAAAAATTTCTTTTTAAAATGTATTAAAAATTTAAAAAAATTCAAAATTCAAAAAAATAATATTTTATCAAAAAAATTCTCTTCCCTGTTTTTCTAAATTTTTTTTTTTTCAAATGACAACCTAGACATTTCTACTAATCTAAACACATCCTTACTCTAACATGAGAACCACTTATAGTCTACCAATACAATGCAATACAATAAAATAAACATGGTTAATGCACACATAATAAAATAATCATTATCTAAAATATTCATTCGCTGGCAGGCGAAAAATCACGTTTTTTTTTTCCAAAATTAAAATTCCCAAAAATTTTAAAATTCACAAAAAAATTTAAATTTATTTAAATGTTTCCTTCATATGCAAAATTATTTAAATATTGGTTTGAATTAAGTAAACAAACAAATTAAAATTGGCTTCCTACTATACAAGCTTCGTAGGTGTATGACCTCATCAGCTGATCGGAACTAGGTCAAGTCCAAAACCTTTGACCTACATATGTTGTGTATGCTTTCTGAAAATACACTGAACATCTGTAATATCCTACCTTGAAATACAAACATAATAAAACAAAATATTTACAATAAACAAAATATTAATATAAATAATCATCAATTTGACATTTAAATTATTTAAAATAAACACTTCTTACTTGTATCTTGTTTTCCAAATTTTATCAAAATTCTGTCACTGGTTGAAAAAAATAAACAATTGTATATTCTTTATCATAAATCTCTCTCTTTATTTAATAATCTGACTCTACTTTACCGTGGGTGATGTAAATTATTTATTCTCATTTACCGTATTAGATCTGTATGCATACATGATCTTTACTCTCCGACTCTAATATTAATCAACTTCAACTCCCATGACACCCATCTCTATCAAAATCTCTACTAATCAAGACACTCTAAACCCCAACCTATCATTTAACTCAAATCGCCACCTTCTCTACATATATATAAAAAAATACTCTCTAACCCTTTGTACATAGGATACGTATTTCCCCTACCCAAAACTCAATTCCCTTATTTGGCGGCCTGGATTCTACCTAAGGCGGCCCCTTCCCCACTAAAATCTATACCAATTCCCTTCCCAACATATTTTGTTGTGAACTCCTACATGACGCTACCCTCTAATACAAAATTGCCATCCCCAAAAATCTCAATCTCATTGCCTCACTACAAATACAACAAAATAGCCTCCTTAATTATAAACATCAATATATCATTCAGAACTCTACGATTATTTTCCATTACTACTGTGTCAACATCTATATTTCACAAAATTCTGTTGCATTACATTAACTCAAAAACAACATTACATTATCTTCATTATTTCAACTTCACTTTGATTTTAACTTGGACAGATCTATGTGTCCCATAAAATATTTATCACCCAAAAAACTTTCTCTTATTAGATTTCACAAATCGTTACTTTATTTCTCATTGTAGCAAATTATTTTTATCATTACTTTAAAATCTCTGTAATACATTAAACATTACATTGAACATCAATTACTTTAAACATTTATAACTAATATACCAGTGACGTATTATTGCTGATCAGCTGACCCTCCTAACACAATGAAAATGCATCTCAAACTTGAACAAATTATATGAAATATTTATTTATCATTATTTCTCACCTACGGGTTTCCCATTTTCTCTGATTCTGATAGTTTATATTGACCGCCTGCCAGACGATTTAATTATTGGCTTAGGAAAAAAAATATACACACATGATGACAATACATATTCTTAGCAACACCTATATCTAACTTACAACAATAAAATAATACATTTAAAATTATAGTGTGGACAACTTGTATTGAAAGTATGAGCATCTGGTTATTTGAGCAGAGTGCAAACATTTTTTATTGGATCAAACTTTGAATGAGCAAAAAATTTCTTTCTGTTATAAAATTTAAGTTCGTGGCTCATTTGAGCCACCTCCCAGCCACACACACTATTTCAGATTATGGTGGACTGTGGCGCCCATTTGCTTCGACAGAGACTGTATATTTTGGAGCAGGGTTTTACCTCTCCGTGTCCCTGCTTCCGCTATTAAGTTTTAAACGTTGCGAACATCATCATGTTCTTGTTATATACTCATACACCCTTAAGACGGATCTACCACCTGTCTTGCTACCCCAAGGCGGGCAGAGTGGCAGCCGCTGTTCCATAGTTCCGAGAGATTTCCTCTAATTGTCACCCCCCATTGAATTTCAAATATATACCAATTTCAAGTCAGCTATGGTCAAGGGACTTGATATGACCATAGCTGACCGCTAGCCAAAACCACGGTTAGTGCTGGTAAGGCAGTAACCGCCCGAAAAGTCGAGGAAATCTAACTTTAATTTAATTGCCTGTTTCTATCATCACTATTATGTGCGACACGGTCATTTAGCAGGGTGTAAACTTTTTTATTGTACACGGATAAGGTGTGCCGCACATTTTCGCCACTTTGGCCTCCGATGGAGGTAACACTCACTGTTACCCCCAACCCATTTCGCTACTTGCGAGAGCACAGGCCACCCCCACAATAGCCACTTAATAGCTAACTAATTTATTAACAATTGAACTAAACTTTCTACATATACAGTTCAACACTCCATTGTTCTATCACTTCATTGAGCACCAATCGACCCCCCAATATTATCCCCACATCTTGTATTGACAAGTTTTTATTTTGTTACACATCTTTTCAAAATGTTCCCATACTCACTGATACTAAAACTTGACAATTATATTTGGTCACTTAATTCTAAAATTTATTTAATTTTAAAATTATACACATCCCAATTTTTTTTTTTTCAAAACTTTTAAAATTCAAAAAAAATTTAAATTCATTGTTAAAAATCATGGTTTCTATTACTTTGAATACCAAATTAATTTAATGGTACTTAATTTCTCAAACTCTGGGTTACAATAATTACCTCATTACTGTTTTAACAAAATTTACTTTAATTCTTTTATGTCACAATAGGGTTTTGCTCAAGATGCTGATTCAGCAGACTACAACATTTCTTGTTATGGTCACCCAGTATGTCTGTATGCATTAGTCATCACATACCACTACAACACACCTTTTTACTGTTTACATAAACACAGTTGTGTGCCAGACTTGTTTTCATAAACAACCGTTATAAACATTCTCAGTTTCAGCATTCATAGTCTAAACATTCTGGTTACATCATATATTGCCATATCTGCTTACTACACTCTTCAAGTTTTATAAATCTTTTAGATAACATATTTGCCTCTTAACATTTTTTATTCCAATTTGGATCAGATATATTTTTGATTCATTAACAAAATTGACCCTTTTATATTATTTGTTTAACTTGAAAATTCTTTAACAATCTCCACCCAAAACAGTTTGATTTTAATTACAACTGTATGAAGTTAATGTATTTCAAAAATTAATTCTGATATTTATTTAACCTGCAACTATTTCAATATTATTATTACAACAATCATCTTACGTACACACATTATTTACTTAACCATCCACCATGTACACAAATAAATTCACTATATTTTATTTACAAACTCTTGCTATTAATTGTTCAGTTTTTTCCGCATTTCATTTGTCCAGATTTGCCATGTCAGAACCATTAAAACAAAATATTTATACCGTCTTTTATTGTTTTAATAGTTTAACCTCCATCGTTCCAAATCAACCTTGGTTCTACATAACATCGTTCAATTCTATCAGCACACAAATGACTGTTTTGTGTGTTGTAACCAGAAAAACTAACTTCAATCAACTTATTCAAATACTCGTTAAACCATTCTACGTTAGGTATTTTTGTCAAGTCTCCATCATTAAATTCATTAACTATTGGGTTAATCATTTTTATTAAATCATTGTAGTCGTTATCATTCACATATACTTCTAAACTTTCCTTCCATTCATCATACTTTCTATTTAAGTTATATATTTCGGTTTCTTTACCAACATACAATTCTCCCCCTATATCTCTCTCATCATAACCCCAAATCACACTCTCAAAAGTATTACAGACAGAGGGTATAAATTCAATTAAATCTTTCCCGACTTCTCCAGGAAAAACAAAAAACTTCAAAAAACAATTATTTGTAGCACACTTGTCTACACAATATATACGTGAAGGTCTTCCTTCACCCCCCATTCTACCTCGTAAACAATTTACCCCCTGTTTCATACCTGTAATATAGCTCTCTTTCCTCTCTCTCTCTCCAACTCATTAACACACATTAACATCTCATAATCGCATTCTACAACTTCATTAGTACTCTCAGATACCAACTTTTCGACTACATTATTATTCTCATTATTATCAACATCATTATTATTTATTAATTCATTACCTAATACAACATTGTCATTACAACTTTCGTTTGTATTATTCTTACTCTGTTCTACTTTATTCGAACTGATTTTTGTCATTTCATCGGCATTTTCAAGACATACATTCTTGTCTTGTATACTATTTATTAACTCGTCAAATTTTACATTTATATTTTGCTGCAATTGCATATTCTGGTCTTTAATTGCTTTAAAATTAATCTCATTTTGAATATTTTGCTGTTCGCATTTTATTTTCTGTTCATTAAAATCATTCGTTAATTGGTCTAATTTATAGTTAAACTCACTTTTCATCTTATTTAAAATTATATCATTATCATCAAAACGACTATTTAACATGTCAAATTTATTGTCCATTTTTGCAAATTTATTGTCCATTTCATCAAACTGATCATTCTGTATATCAAATTTTACGTTAATATCCTTAGACATATTTCTCACGTCACTGGACATGGTTCTCATGTCACTAGACATGGTTCTCATGAAATTAAATAAATCATTCACTGACAACTCTGTAGCTTTATTTGTTACGGGAGTTGATATCGCTCCTGGTGAGCTAAATACAGATGCTTCTGCGTTATACTCATTTATTGACGTTACTTCTGTTTGAATACCGGAGTCAGCATTTACTTGACTCTCGGTCTGATTGTCAGATAAGCCGACTTCACTGTTATCTGCCATTTCTTATTTTATACTTGATATTTGTGTATAAATAAAATATAATCAATAAAGTGTATTATATAACCAATTTTGCGTTAACAACGCACTTTTGTTTTATTCCGCTAACCCCAAAAACATGTTTGTATCTCTACTGTAGGTACGGTCTTTAATATTTTAATTACCAAAAACTGTCCCTGTTCACGGAAGCCATTGCGATGCTAATTAACTTGCTTAAATTTATTCTAATATAATATAATGGATTGACTTCCACATACCTGGAAGGTTTCGTTTTATTTCGGGCCAGGATCCTTTCGTACGAACGCTAGATACAAACAGGTGTTTCATGGGTTCTCGAAATAATTAACTCTACACATCGTTAAGAAGAGAATTATTAATTTTAATGCACAATTGTTGAAATTACTGTTTGACAAATAGATTTACATGGAGTTACATATTGTGCAACTCGTGCGTCTTGTAACAAAACTTATTCACTATCTCTTACCTTCTTTTCTAAAGCACAAACACAATTATCAACACAAACACAAATGGAAACAGCCCAGCTTTGCCACACTCACATTCATACTAAATTAAAAACCCCTTAACATTTTATACAAATCAAATGCCCCCTCCGCCGGCCACGCGGTCTCCCCGCACACGCATTGTCTGTTTACACGGTTTTACTGTTCTGAAGAAAAAAAAACTCTTGATACGACTCCCTAGTCGTATTGACCGCGGTCACTTAACAGTTTTGCTGTACTACAACTTTAAAATATTTAAATATGGGTGACGAGCCTACAGAGGCCAACCCGGTAACGGGAACTGTTGCTTGTCGACTGGAACTGTAATGTAACAGGTACATCTTCCTTTCTCTGGCGGGAATGGTTGTTCACTGCCACTATGCTTTCGTCGCTCAGGCCTCAGTTGTTGTGCGGTAACCATTTTATATATGGAATGGCAGAGTTGTATTCTGGATACCAAAGTGCAATATTGGCTTTGGCTCTGCTGATGTCATTGATAGTAGGCGGTCTCTTGGCAGTATTCCCGGTTAATCTTGGAGAAGATGATGAATAATTCTCTCTCGAGCCATCTTGGTTTTTTGCCAACGCTTGGGGTAGGCGCCCCTGCTTGGTGTGTGCATGGGAGCGCAATGCCACACTCTCGCATAGTTCTTAGAAATTTGTGGAGGTGCAAATTCTTCAGCCGCATTGCTCAACAACAACTGCGTCTATGCCTTTGTTTCAAACTGTTGCTTAACACTGTTCTGTTACACAATGGAAATAACGTTGCCATGCGTTCTGTTATAATCGGATTAGCATTTGCACAATAATTTTCATAACTTCTTTTTTACAAGTCCGCACCAAAATGAAAGAAATAAAAATGTACATGCCCCATACGGTAAAAATAAAAAATACCCAAAAATGACCCGCTACAATACCCCCTCGATGAGAATTCTGCTGTTCGCAACAGAAGAAATCTCATCGACAAACCCCGAAGAGGACCGGTGAGGAACTGGTGCCAACAACCCCCTTGTTCTTAATCTCATGGGTACACGACCCCCCTGGCTCAGCAACTATGGACTCATCTGAACGAGATCACTGGACTTCTCCGTAAGAGATCCCAACACCGAGAAATCGAGCAGACTCGCACCACAGCGCACCTCGCCTTCTCGCATGCTACCCCCAAAAATCCTCAATCCCTGGCTAAAATTATTCCAGCTCCTCCGCCGATATGTTTCCCCTTTTTTGCAAGCTGGGCTGTCTTTAGCAAATACTGGGCTCACACACACTAACATTACATGTTACCATAAAACATTAAAAATCAAAAATTTCTTTTTAAAATGTATTAAAAATTTAAAAAAATTCAAAATTCAAAAAAATAATATTTTATCAAAAAAATTCTCTTCCCTGTTTTTCTAAATTTTTTTTTTTTTCAAATGACAACCTAGACATTTCTACTAATCTAAACACATCCTTACTCTAACATGAGAACCACTTATAGTCTACCAATACAATGCAATACAATAAAATAAACATGGTTAATGCACACATAATAAAATAATCATTATCTAAAATATTCATTCGCTGGCAGGCGAAAAATCACGTTTTTTTTTTTCCAAAATTAAAATTCCCAAAAATTTTAAAATTCACAAAAAAATTTAAATTTATTTAAATGTTTCCTTCATATGCAAAATTATTTAAATATTGGTTTGAATTAAGTAAACAAACAAATTAAAATTGGCTTCCTACTATACAAGCTTCGTAGGTGTATGACCTCATCAGCTGATCGGAACTAGGTCAAGTCCAAAACCTTTGACCTACATATGTTGTGTATGCTTTCTGAAAATACACTGAACATCTGTAATATCCTACCTTGAAATACAAACATAATAAAACAAAATATTTACAATAAACAAAATATTAATATAAATAATCATCAATTTGACATTTAAATTATTTAAAATAAACACTTCTTACTTGTATCTTGTTTTCCAAATTTTATCAAAATTCTGTCACTGGTTGAAAAAAATAAACAATTGTATATTCTTTATCATAAATCTCTCTCTTTATTTAATAATCTGACTCTACTTTACCGTGGGTGATGTAAATTATTTATTCTCATTTACCGTATTAGATCTGTATGCATACATGATCTTTACTCTCCGACTCTAATATTAATCAACTTCAACTCCCATGACACCCATCTCTATCAAAATCTCTACTAATCAAGACACTCTAAACCCCAACCTATCATTTAACTCAAATCGCCACCTTCTCTACATATATATAAAAAAATACTCTCTAACCCTTTGTACATAGGATACGTATTTCCCCTACCCAAAACTCAATTCCCTTATTTGGCGGCCTGGATTCTACCTAAGGCGGCCCCTTCCCCACTAAAATCTATACCAATTCCCTTCCCAACATATTTTGTTGTGAACTCCTACATGACGCTACCCTCTAATACAAAATTGCCATCCCCAAAAATCTCAATCTCATTGCCTCACTACAAATACAACAAAATAGCCTCCTTAATTATAAACATCAATATATCATTCAGAACTCTACGATTATTTTCCATTACTACTGTGTCAACATCTATATTTCACAAAATTCTGTTGCATTACATTAACTCAAAAACAACATTACATTATCTTCATTATTTCAACTTCACTTTGATTTTAACTTGGACAGATCTATGTGTCCCATAAAATATTTATCACCCAAAAAACTTTCTCTTATTAGATTTCACAAATCGTTACTTTATTTCTCATTGTAGCAAATTATTTTTATCATTACTTTAAAATCTCTGTAATACATTAAACATTACATTGAACATCAATTACTTTAAACATTTATAACTAATATACCAGTGACGTATTATTGCTGATCAGCTGACCCTCCTAACACAATGAAAATGCATCTCAAACTTGAACAAATTATATGAAATATTTATTTATCATTATTTCTCACCTACGGGTTTCCCATTTTCTCTGATTCTGATAGTTTATATTGACCGCCTGCCAGACGATTTAATTATTGGCTTAGGAAAAAAAATATACACACATGATGACAATACATATTCTTAGCAACACCTATATCTAACTTACAACAATAAAATAATACATTTAAAATTATAGTGTGGACAACTTGTATTGAAAGTATGAGCATCTGGTTATTTGAGCAGAGTGCAAACATTTTTTATTGGATCAAACTTTGAATGAGCAAAAAATTTCTTTCTGTTATAAAATTTAAGTTCGTGGCTCATTTGAGCCACCTCCCAGCCACACACACTATTTCAGATTATGGTGGACTGTGGCGCCCATTTGCTTCGACAGAGACTGTATATTTTGGAGCAGGGTTTTACCTCTCCGTGTCCCTGCTTCCGCTATTAAGTTTTAAACGTTGCGAACATCATCATGTTCTTGTTATATACTCATACACCCTTAAGACGGATCTACCACCTGTCTTGCTACCCCAAGGCGGGCAGAGTGGCAGCCGCTGTTCCATAGTTCCGAGAGATTTCCTCTAATTGTCACCCCCCATTGAATTTCAAATATATACCAATTTCAAGTCAGCTATGGTCAAGGGACTTGATATGACCATAGCTGGCCGCTAGCCAAAACCACGGTTAGTGCTGGTAAGGCAGTAACCGCCCGAAAAGTCGAGGAAATCTAACTTTAATTTAATTGCCTGTTTCTATCATCACTATTATGTGCGACACGGTCATTTAGCAGGGTGTAAACTTTTTTATTGTACACGGATAAGGTGTGCCGCACATTTTCGCCACTTTGGCCTCCGATGGAGGTAACACTCACTGTTACCCCCAACCCATTTTGCTACTTGCGAGAGCACAGGCCACCCCCACAATAGCCACTTAATAGCTAACTAATTTATTAACAATTGAACTAAACTTTCTACATATACAGTTCAACACTCCATTGTTCTATCACTTCATTGAGCACCAATCGACCCCCCAATATTATCCCCACATCTTGTATTGACAAGTTTTTATTTTGTTACACATCTTTTCAAAATGTTCCCATACTCACTGATACTAAAACTTGACAATTATATTTGGTCACTTAATTCTAAAATTTATTTAATTTTAAAATTATACACATCCCAATTTTTTTTTTTTCAAAACTTTTAAAATTCAAAAAAAATTTAAATTCATTGTTAAAAATCATGGTTTCTATTACTTTGAATACCAAATTAATTTAATGGTACTTAATTTCTCAAACTCTGGGTTACAATAATTACCTCATTACTGTTTTAACAAAATTTACTTTAATTCTTTTATGTCACAATAGGGTTTTGCTCAAGATGCTGATTCAGCAGACTACAACATTTCTTGTTATGGTCACCCAGTATGTCTGTATGCATTAGTCATCACATACCACTACAACACACCTTTTTACTGTTTACATAAACACAGTTGTGTGCCAGACTTGTTTTCATAAACAACCGTTATAAACATTCTCAGTTTCAGCATTCATAGTCTAAACATTCTGGTTACATCATATATTGCCATATCTGCTTACTACACTCTTCAAGTTTTATAAATCTTTTAGATAACATATTTGCCTCTTAACATTTTTTATTCCAATTTGGATCAGATATATTTTTGATTCATTAACAAAATTGACCCTTTTATATTATTTGTTTAACTTGAAAATTCTTTAACAATCTCCACCCAAAACAGTTTGATTTTAATTACAACTGTATGAAGTTAATGTATTTCAAAAATTAATTCTGATATTTATTTAACCTGCAACTATTTCAATATTATTATTACAACAATCATCTTACGTACACACATTATTTACTTAACCATCCACCATGTACACAAATAAATTCACTATATTTTATTTACAAACTCTTGCTATTAATTGTTCAGTTTTTTCCGCATTTCATTTGTCCAGATTTGCCATGTCAGAACCATTAAAACAAAATATTTATACCGTCTTTTATTGTTTTAATAGTTTAACCTCCATCGTTCCAAATCAACCTTGGTTCTACATAACATCGTTCAATTCTATCAGCACACAAATGACTGTTTTGTGTGTTGTAACCAGAAAAACTAACTTCAATCAACTTATTCAAATACTCGTTAAACCATTCTACGTTAGGTATTTTTGTCAAGTCTCCATCATTAAATTCATTAACTATTGGGTTAATCATTTTTATTAAATCATTGTAGTCGTTATCATTCACATATACTTCTAAACTTTCCTTCCATTCATCATACTTTCTATTTAAGTTATATATTTCTGTTTCTTTACCAACATACAATTCTCCCCCTATATCTCTCTCATCATAACCCCAAATCACACTCTCAAAAGTATTACAGACAGAGGGTATAAATTCAATTAAATCTTTCCCGACTTCTCCAGGAAAAACAAAAAACTTCAAAAAACAATTATTTGTAGCACACTTGTCTACACAATATATACGTGAAGGTCTTCCTTCACCCCCCATTCTACCTCGTAAACAATTTACCCCCTGTTTCATACCTGTAATATAGCTCTCTTTCCTCTCTCTCTCCAACTCATTAACACACATTAACATCTCATAATCGATTTCTACAACTTCATTAGTACTCTCAGATACCAACTTTTCGACTACATTATTATTCTCATTATTATCAACATCATTATTATTTATTAATTCATTACCTAATACAACATTGTCATTACAACTTTCGTTTGTATTATTCTTACTCTGTTCTACTTTATTCGAACTGATTTTTGTCATTTCATCGGCATTTTCAAGACATACATTCTTGTCTTGTATACTATTTATTAACTCGTCAAATTTTACATTTATATTTTGCTGCAATTGCATATTCTGGTCTTTAATTGCTTTAAAATTAATCTCATTTTGAATATTTTGCTGTTCGCATTTTATTTTCTGTTCATTAAAATCATTCGTTAATTGGTCTAATTTATAGTTAAACTCACTTTTCATCTTATTTAAAATTATATCATTATCATCAAAACGACTATTTAACATGTCAAATTTATTGTCCATTTTTGCAAATTTATTGTCCATTTCATCAAACTGATCATTCTGTATATCAAATTTTACGTTAATATCCTTAGACATATTTCTCACGTCACTGGACATGGTTCTCATGTCACTAGACATGGTTCTCATGAAATTAAATAAATCATTCACTGACAACTCTGTAGCTTTATTTGTTACGGGAGTTGATATCGCTCCTGGTGAGCTAAATACAGATGCTTCTGCGTTATACTCATTTATTGACGTTACTTCTGTTTGAATACCGGAGTCAGCATTTACTTGACTCTCGGTCTGATTGTCAGATAAGCCGACTTCACTGTTATCTGCCATTTCTTATTTTATACTTGATATTTGTGTATAAATAAAATATAATCAATAAAGTGTATTATATAACCAATTTTGCGTTAACAACGCACTTTTGTTTTATTCCGCTAACCCCAAAAACATGTTTGTATCTCTACTGTAGGTACGGTCTTTAATATTTTAATTACCAAAAACTGTCCCTGTTCACGGAAGCCATTGCGATGCTAATTAACTTGCTTAAATTTATTCTAATATAATATAATGGATTGACTTCCACATACCTGGAAGGTTTCGTTTTATTTCGGGCCAGGATCCTTTCGTACGAACGCTAGATACAAACAGGTGTTTCATGGGTTCTCGAAATAATTAACTCTACACATCGTTAAGAAGAGAATTATTAATTTTAATGCACAATTGTTGAAATTACTGTTTGACAAATAGATTTACATGGAGTTACATATTGTGCAACTCGTGCGTCTTGTAACAAAACTTATTCACTATCTCTTACCTTCTTTTCTAAAGCACAAACACAATTATCAACACAAACACAAATGGAAACAGCCCAGCTTTGCCACACTCACATTCATACTAAATTAAAAACCCCTTAACATTTTATACAAATCAAATGCCCCCTCCGCCGGCCACGCGGTCTCCCCGCACACGCATTGTCCGTTTACACGGTTTTACTGTTCTGAAGAAAAAAAAACTCTTGATACGACTCCCTAGTCGTATTGACCGCGGTCACTTAACAGTTTTGCTGTACTACAACTTTAAAATATTTAAATATGGGTGACGAGCCTACAGAGGCCAACCCGGTAACGGGAACTGTTGCTTGTCGACTGGAACTGTAATGTAACAGGTACATCTTCCTTTCTCTGGCGGGAATGGTTGTTCACTGCCACTATGCTTTCGTCGCTCAGGCCTCAGTTGTTGTGCGGTAACCATTTTATATATGGAATGGCAGAGTTGTATTCTGGATACCAAAGTGCAATATTGGCTTTGGCTCTGCTGACGTCATTGATAGTAGGCGGTCTCTTGGCAGTATTCCCGGTTAATCTTGGAGAAGATGATGAATAATTCTCTCTCGAGCCATCTTGGTTTTTTGCCAACGCTTGGGGTAGGCGCCCCTTCTTGGTGTGTGCATGGGAGCGCAATGCCACACTCTCGCATAGTTCTTAGAAATTTGTGGAGGTGCAAATTCTTCAGCCGCATTGCTCAACAACAACTGCGTCTATGCCTTTGTTTCAAACTGTTGCTTAACACTGTTCTGTTACACAATGGAAATAACGTTGCCATGCGTTCTGTTATAATCGGATTAGCATTTGCACAATAATTTTCATAACTTCTTTTTTACAAGTCCGCACCAAAATGAAAGAAATAAAAATGTACATGCCCCATACGGTAAAAATAAAAAATACCCAAAAATGACCCGCTACAATACCCCCTCGATGAGAATTCTGCTGTTCGCAACAGAAGAAATCTCATCGACAAACCCCGAAGAGGACCGGTGAGGAACTGGTGCCAACAACCCCCTTGTTCTTAATCTCATGGGTACACGACCCCCCTGGCTCAGCGACTATGGACTCATCTGAACGAGATCACTGGACTTCTCCGTAAGAGATCCCACACTGAGAAATCGAGCAGACTCGCACCACAGCGCACCTCGCCTTCTCGCATGCTACCCCCAAAAATCCTCAATCCCTGGATAAAATTATTCCAGCTCCTCCGCCGATATGTTTCCCCTTTTTTGCAAGCTGGGCTGTCTTTAGCAAATACTGGGCTCACACACACTAACATTACATGTTACCATAAAACATTAAAAATCAAAAATTTCTTTTTAAAATGTATTAAAAATTTTAAAAAATTCAAAATTCAAAAAAATAATATTTTATCAAAAAAATTCTCTTCCCTGTTTTTCTAAATTTTTTTTTTTTTCAAATGACAACCTAGACATTTCTACTAATCTAAACACATCCTTACTCTAACATGAGAACCACTTATAGTCTACCAATACAATGCAATACAATAAAATAAACATGGTTAATGCACACATAATAAAATAATCATTATCTAAAATATTCATTCGCTGGCAGGCGAAAAATCACGTTTTTTTTTTTTTCCAAAATTAAAATTCCCAAAAATTTTAAAATTCACAAAAAAATTTAAATTTATTTAAATGTTTCCTTCATATGCAAAATTATTTAAATATTGGTTTGAATTAAGTAAACAAACAAATTAAAATTGGCTTCCTACTATACAAGCTTCGTAGGTGTATGACCTCATCAGCTGATCGGAACTAGGTCAAGTCCAAAACCTTTGACCTACATATGTTGTGTATGCTTTCTGAAAATACACTGAACATCTGTAATATCCTACCTTGAAATACAAACATAATAAAACAAAATATTTACAATAAACAAAATATTAATATAAATAATCATCAATTTGACATTTAAATTATTTAAAATAAACACTTCTTACTTGTATCTTGTTTTCCAAATTTTATCAAAATTCTGTCACTGGTTGAAAAAAATAAACAATTGTATATTCTTTATCATAAATCTCTCTCTTTATTTAATAATCTGACTCTACTTTACCGTGGGTGATGTAAATTATTTATTCTCATTTACCGTATTAGATCTGTATGCATACATGATCTTTACTCTCCGACTCTAATATTAATCAACTTCAACTCCCATGACACCCATCTCTATCAAAATCTCTACTAATCAAGACACTCTAAACCCCAACCTATCATTTAACTCAAATCGCCACCTTCTCTACATATATATAAAAAAATACTCTAACCCTTTGTACATAGGATACGTGTTTCCCCTACCCAAAACTCAATTCCCTTATTTGGCGGCCTGGATTCTACCTAAGGCGGCCCCTTCCCCACTAAAATCTATACCAGTTCCCTTCCCAACATATTTTGTTGTGAACTCCTACATGACGCTACCCTCTAATACAAAATTGCCATCCCCAAAAATCTCAATCTCATTGCCTCACTACAAATACAACAAAATAGCCTCCTTAATTATAAACATCAATATATCATTCAGAACTCTACGATTATTTTCCATTACTACTGTGTCAACATCTATATTTCACAAAATTCTGTTGCATTACATTAACTCAAAAACAACATTACATTATCTTCATTATTTCAACTTCACTTTGATTTTAACTTGGACAGATCTATGTGTCCCATAAAATATTTATCACCCAAAAAACTTTCTCTTATTAGATTTCACAAATCGTTACTTTATTTCTCATTGTAGCAAATTATTTTTATCATTACTTTAAAATCTCTGTAATACATTAAACATTACATTGAACATCAATTACTTTAAACATTTATAACTAATATACCAGTGACGTATTATTGCTGATCAGCTGACCCTCCTAACACAATGAAAATGCATCTCAAACTTGAACAAATTATATGAAATATTTATTTATCATTATTTCTCACCTACGGGTTTCCCATTTTCTCTGATTCTGATAGTTTATATTGACCGCCTGCCAGACGATTTAATTATTGGCTTAGGAAAAAAAATATACACACATGATGACAATACATATTCTTAGCAACACCTATATCTAACTTACAACAATAAAATAATACATTTAAAATTATAGTGTGGACAACTTGTATTGAAAGTATGAGCATCTGGTTATTTGAGCAGAGTGCAAACATTTTTTATTGGATCAAACTTTGAATGAGCAAAAAATTTCTTTCTGTTATAAAATTTAAGTTCGTGGCTCATTTGAGCCACCTCCCAGCCACACACACTATTTCAGATTATGGTGGACTGTGGCGCCCATTTGCTTCGACAGAGACTGTATATTTTGGAGCAGGGTTTTACCTCTCCGTGTCCCTGCTTCCGCTATTAAGTTTTAAACGTTGCGAACATCATCATGTTCTTGTTATATACTCATACACCCTTAAGACGGATCTACCACCTGTCTTGCTACCCCAAGGCGGGCAGAGTGGCAGCCGCTGTTCCATAGTTCCGAGAGATTTCCTCTAATTGTCACCCCCCATTGAATTTCAAATATATACCAATTTCAAGTCAGCTATGGTCAAGGGACTTGATATGACCATAGCTGGCCGCTAGCCAAAACCACGGTTAGTGCTGGTAAGGCAGTAACCGCCCGAAAAGTCGAGGAAATCTAACTTTAATTTAATTGCCTGTTTCTATCATCACTATTATGTGCGACACGGTCATTTAGCAGGGTGTAAACTTTTTTATTGTACACGGATAAGGTGTGCCGCACATTTTCGCCACTTTGGCCTCCGATGGAGGTAACACTCACTGTTACCCCCAACCCATTTCGCTACTTGCGAGAGCACAGGCCACCCCCACAATAGCCACTTAATAGCTAACTAATTTATTAACAATTGAACTAAACTTTCTACATATACAGTTCAACACTCCATTGTTCTATCACTTCATTGAGCACCAATCGACCCCCCAATATTATCCCCACATCTTGTATTGACAAGTTTTTATTTTGTTACACATCTTTTCAAAATGTTCCCATACTCACTGATACTAAAACTTGACAATTATATTTGGTCACTTAATTCTAAAATTTATTTAATTTTAAAATTATACACATCCCAATTTTTTTTTTTTCAAAACTTTTAAAATTCAAAAAAAATTTAAATTCATTGTTAAAAATCATGGTTTCTATTACTTTGAATACCAAATTAATTTAATGGTACTTAATTTCTCAAACTCTGGGTTACAATAATTACCTCATTACTGTTTTAACAAAATTTACTTTAATTCTTTTATGTCACAATAGGGTTTTGCTCAAGATGCTGATTCAGCAGACTACAACATTTCTTGTTATGGTCACCCAGTATGTCTGTATGCATTAGTCATCACATACCACTACAACACACCTTTTTACTGTTTACATAAACACAGTTGTGTGCCAGACTTGTTTTCATAAACAACCGTTATAAACATTCTCAGTTTCAGCATTCATAGTCTAAACATTCTGGTTACATCATATATTGCCATATCTGCTTACTACACTCTTCAAGTTTTATAAATCTTTTAGATAACATATTTGCCTCTTAACATTTTTTATTCCAATTTGGATCAGATATATTTTTGATTCATTAACAAAATTGACCCTTTTATATTATTTGTTTAACTTGAAAATTCTTTAACAATCTCCACCCAAAACAGTTTGATTTTAATTACAACTGTATGAAGTTAATGTATTTCAAAAATTAATTCTGATATTTATTTAACCTGCAACTATTTCAATATTATTATTACAACAATCATCTTACGTACACACATTATTTACTTAACCATCCACCATGTACACAAATAAATTCACTATATTTTATTTACAAACTCTTGCTATTAATTGTTCAGTTTTTTCCGCATTTCATTTGTCCAGATTTGCCATGTCAGAACCATTAAAACAAAATATTTATACCGTCTTTTATTGTTTTAATAGTTTAACCTCCATCGTTCCAAATCAACCTTGGTTCTACATAACATCGTTCAATTCTATCAGCACACAAATGACTGTTTTGTGTGTTGTAACCAGAAAAACTAACTTCAATCAACTTATTCAAATACTCGTTAAACCATTCTACGTTAGGTATTTTTGTCAAGTCTCCATCATTAAATTCATTAACTATTGGGTTAATCATTTTTATTAAATCATTGTAGTCGTTATCATTCACATATACTTCTAAACTTTCCTTCCATTCATCATACTTTCTATTTAAGTTATATATTTCTGTTTCTTTACCAACATACAATTCTCCCCCTATATCTCTCTCATCATAACCCCAAATCACACTCTCAAAAGTATTACAGACAGAGGGTATAAATTCAATTAAATCTTTCCCGACTTCTCCAGGAAAAACAAAAAACTTCAAAAAACAATTATTTGTAGCACACTTGTCTACACAATATATACGTGAAGGTCTTCCTTCACCCCCCATTCTACCTCGTAAACAATTTACCCCCTGTTTCATACCTGTAATATAGCTCTCTTTCCTCTCTCTCTCTCCAACTCATTAACACACATTAACATCTCATAATCGCATTCTACAACTTCATTAGTACTCTCAGATACCAACTTTTCGACTACATTATTATTCTCATTATTATCAACATCATTATTATTTATTAATTCATTACCTAATACAACATTGTCATTACAACTTTCGTTTGTATTATTCTTACTCTGTTCTACTTTATTCGAACTGATTTTTGTCATTTCATCGGCATTTTCAAGACATACATTCTTGTCTTGTATACTATTTATTAACTCGTCAAATTTTACATTTATATTTTGCTGCAATTGCATATTCTGGTCTTTAATTGCTTTAAAATTAATCTCATTTTGAATATTTTGCTGTTCGCATTTTATTTTCTGTTCATTAAAATCATTCGTTAATTGGTCTAATTTATAGTTAAACTCACTTTTCATCTTATTTAAAATTATATCATTATCATCAAAACGACTATTTAACATGTCAAATTTATTGTCCATTTTTGCAAATTTATTGTCCATTTCATCAAACTGATCATTCTGTATATCAAATTTTACGTTAATATCCTTAGACATATTTCTCACGTCACTGGACATGGTTCTCATGTCACTAGACATGGTTCTCATGAAATTAAATAAATCATTCACTGACAACTCTGTAGCTTTATTTGTTATGGGAGTTGATATCGCTCCTGGTGAGCTAAATACAGATGCTTCTGCGTTATACTCATTTATTGACGTTACTTCTGTTTGAATACCGGAGTCAGCATTTACTTGACTCTCGGTCTGATTGTCAGGTAAGCCGACTTCACTGTTATCTGCCATTTCTTATTTTATACTTGATATTTGTGTATAAATAAAATATAATCAATAAAGTGTATTATATAACCAATTTTGCGTTAACAACGCACTTTTGTTTTATTCCGCTAACCCCAAAAACATGTTTGTATCTCTACTGTAGGTACGGTCTTTAATATTTTAATTACCAAAAACTGTCCCTGTTAACGGAAGCCGTTGAGATGCTAATTAACTTGCTTAAATTTATTCTAATATAATATAATGGATTGACTTCCACATACCTGGAAGGTTTCGTTTTATTTCGGGCCAGGATCCTTTCGTACGAACGCTAGATACAAACAGGTGTTTCATGGGTTCTCGAAATAATTAACTCTACACATCGTTAAGAAGAGAATTATTAATTTTAATGCACAATTGTTGAAATTACTGTTTGACAAATAGATTTACATGGAGTTACATATTGTGCAACTCGTGCGTCTTGTAACAAAACTTATTCACTATCTCTTACCTTCTTTTCTAAAGCACAAACACAATTATCAACACAAACACAAATGGAAACAGCCCAGCTTTGCCACACTCACATTCATACTAAATTAAAAACCCCTTAACATTTTATACAAATCAAATGCCCCCTCCGCCGGCCACGCGGTCTCCCCGCACACGCATTGTCCGTTTACACGGTTTTACTGTTCTGAAGAAAAAAAAACTCTTGATACGACTCCCTAGTCGTATTGACCGCGGTCACTTAACAGTTTTGCTGTACTACAACTTTAAAATATTTAAATATGGGTGACGAGCCTACAGAGGCCAACCCGGTAACGGGAACTGTTGCTTGTCGACTGGAACTGTAATGTAACAGGTACATCTTCCTTTCTCTGGCGGGAATGGTTGTTCTTTATTTTGTGGCTCTGAGTTTATATTTGTATGTTCAAAGTTCACTGCTGGTGCATTGTCGCTTACTATCTCTTGGACTGCTTCATCATTCACTTCCGTCGTGTCATTACATTTATTCACCTTTTGATAGGGGGTTTCTATGTTCTCACCAATGACTTCATTGTGTTCACTTAGAGATTCATATAGTTTCTTAGAGTCCTTCCTTGTTATTGTTTCGGTTTCTGGGTCGGCTCTTAATACTTCTTCCTCTTTTTCATTATTATTGACGTCTTGTTCTGGGGCATCTCTAGTCATATTTTCTTGTAGTGGTTCCGTGGAATCCTTCTGGCTATGGTCGTTCTCAATTTTGTCATTAGTATTTTTCCCTCCCTTCATTAAGCCTTCATCTCTCTGTTTCTTCTCATTTTTTGATTTCTTAGCATTCTTCAATTCTTCTTCAAACGCTTCCCTTCGTTTACGCTCTTCTTCCCGTCTCTGATTCTGGCGTCTTGTTTCCTCTTCCTCCTGCTGTGCTGCTCGGCTATAGAATAATTCTTCATTTTGTCTTATCTTGTTGTCCCTTAATTCTCTTTCAAATGCTTCTTTTCTCCTACGCTCGTCTTCCCATCTCTGGTAATGGTAGTCTCGCTTCCTTTCGTTTCGCCATGCTGGTTGGTTATTATACCATCTAGTATTCCGGTTCCTCCTTCCTTGTTGGGTTTCCCCGCAGCCATATTTCGCAAAATCTGCTTCTATCTTGCGTCTTAATTGTTCTGATTCCTCTCGTATTTGTCTCTGCTCCTCTTCCATTTGTCTGCGTATTTTCTCACCGTCTATGTTTAATGCTCTGTATACTAGGTCCATGTCCACTTCCTGGTTATAGTAGTCTATTTCTACTCTCTCCCTTCTCGTTCTATATCTCCTGTACATCTTGTTATCTGCGTAATGTACTTGCTGTCTTGCTGTCGAATTAGGTCGATAAATTATTTGTTTAATTAATTAAACTGTTAAGTGTTTTTGTCCTAATTCGTGCTCAGACGTTGGGCGCCAATCTGTTACAAAACAGATTAATAGATATTGATAGAGATGTGTTGATACCCAAGTCGAGTACGTGATGTTATTGTTTATAATTATTAGAATGTGATTATTAATAAAACTGAATGAGTGTTCACGTTTAAAAGGGCCGTGGTTTAAAAGAGTATTTATCACTTCACTGTGTCAACCTCCCCACTTACCATATGTGGATGTCTTCAATACTCTCGACGGTGACTTCTTCTACTGTAAAACACTTAATACACATACATAGATATTCTGTTTGAATATCACAAGAATGCACATAAATAATAAAATGAGTTAAATGTTTAATTGTACTTTGAATGATATCAGACATTCAAATACTACCGCCACCTTATGAGAGAATTATTCATGAAAAATTAAACTACTTTTCTATTGTATAAAAATCAAAACTCTGGTTCCACTGGTAAATAAACTGGGGATTTATTCACAATTATTCAATTCAATAAACTCTTTTAAAAACAATTAATGATATCTGTTTACAAACAATAACAAATTTAAATAATTCCTGAGATCTCTGTACCTCAAGGCTGGTAACACTGCTATGTGGTACAATGTTTTTGGTGAACGAGGTTAGGTTCACTTTCTTTAATTATGTTACCAAATTAGTGAGTTCTTTGAAGATACATGATACCAGATTACAAGATGTGACTTTAATTAACAATATTTACTTATGTATTACTATAAAAACAAACAAAATTTAAACTTATAAAACTCGGTACCATAACCGATATATCGTACTATCGTACGCTTAGCAAACGCATATAGCAGTTGTGGTCAAAACACTTGCTCTGGGGTTTGCACTGTTAAAAATATTATTATTATTATTTATTCATTAACTATCAAAATCATGTACTGGCAAGAGAAAAAAACTCTTGTTATAGCTTTCATTTCAGTTAAAATTATTTAAGAACAATTATTTCTTGGTGACAAAATTATAATCATCAGTTCTAGGTTAGTTACCTAGTATACGTAAGTCATTATTTAGAATAAGTATATTACTTATTAAATTCTTAATGATTTTATCATAAACATTCTATTTATAAGTCATTTGACGTATAATTATCAGTTATTTAAAATATTTGCACAATAAAACAATTATTTGTTAATTCAAAAAGTTTAGTCAAGTAAGCGACTATATACTATATATTGATGATCGGTATCTAAATTAATTCCGACCTTCTCAATTATTATTCAATTGTAAAATATTTATTTTTAAATTAATCATTGTGCTACAATTTATTTGTTAGACACTGATAATTTTTCATCATAGTTTAAGCACTTGAGTATTTTTGACTAGTGCAGTCCAAAACAATATCTTTCGTTTATTAATGAAAATTATTATTTTTCATTAATTTCCTTTAAAGTAATTAAAATATAGTACTCCCTGATTTAAAACACAAAACACGACCTTTATTATACACTGGTCGAGTTATTTTCACTGTTCACTTAATGCACTGGATACTCGGTAATATATTGTTGTGTATAGGTTAGCGTATGTTGACTTATTACTGTGTGTAACGCGCACATTTTGAAATAATCTTGCCGACTTCTTGCGTGGACCTTCCGTCTTGAGTGATGCAGAACGAATGATTCCTTCTCCGAAGCGTCTCTTTCTCGTCTGGTCATTTTAAGCCATTTGATTGGTTCAAAAGGTCAAACTCTCAACCCCAAAACACTTTGGTCAAATAAAATTATTAATTTTTGACAACTTTTAGCGTGGGTTCGAGATTAAAAATGACGTATGCATGGATACTCAAAATGATTGAAAAGTTTATAATTGTGATAACTTTTTTATCTTTTGTCGTATCGTTGGTTGGGTAGTGGCATTAAATCGCGGACACTTGTGGCTTTATTTTAAGTCTAAACAAGAACTAAATCCGTTCATTATTAATTCACTTAGCCATTTCCAAAACTAATATGGTGATTCTTAATATAAATAAGTTTGTTTCACCATATTTCATTACAATTGCACTGTAATATTTATCACTAAACCTCTCGAGTCCATTTCTCTTTCAATTTAGTACATAAAATAGTTATATTTACAATTTAAACAATATCTGGTAATGGCGTCCATAGCGACCATGTTCGATTGTTTATAATTACATGTAACGCTATTATTCCTTATCCTATTACATATATTTGACATCCTAACACTAATATGTACATTTATTTACATTTGTTCACATTTTATTTTGCAAACATGTTATTTTTTATATACTTATAGTATTATCAAAAATACCTTCTGTTCTCATTTCTCTAATTTGTCACTTTTTTAATTATTTTATCACACAAGGTATATAATGTTATTAATTAAAATAGTGTACAATTGTTGTACCTTGTTGGTTTAATGTATTTATCAACCTTTCGTTATCTGAAAGCTCTTCAATTCATATTACAGTGTTTATTTACATCTGGTTTTACAATTGTAGTTAGTTAGTTTCTAATATTTCAATTACTAAACTACTACTATTACATCTGTGAGGTGTTCTCATAGCAGTATTAGACATTTCTCTAACTACTGGTAATGTTTGTTACAATCTTTTGATAAGTTTTGATAGTGCATTTTGGCTAACTATCTTGTCACATTGGGGCTCTGTTCATTTGGCTTTATGATATCATATTCAATCTGATTCATTTGCTGTGTATTTCAGTGCATATGGTATTTATTGGTTTGCATTATTATTCATAACTATCCTTTGTTCGAAACAATTGTGGATATTTGCTTGGTTTAATTAATATTGTAACGCAACAGAAATGCTAGCATCCGTGTTACATAAAAACAAGGTTAACAGAATAATAAACAAGTCAATATCTAACCCCATGATAGAACAAAGATCTAATAATTACATTTATAATTATAGATAAAGGTAAATAAGGATGCAAGGTAGTATTAACAAGAATAAACGAACCTGTAAGTTAGATAATAGTTGATGATATATGTTCAGTGAAGAGCAAACAAAAAATGAAACAATAATTTACTTTATAGTAATAGCAAATAAGAATTTTGAGTTAAGAGATATTATTTTGTGACAACAAATATTATGATAAAGTTTATGTTATGTTATACCAAATATGTGTTGAGTTAATGAAAGATAATGAAACAAGATGTATTATTCAATGACTGTTGTAGAATGAAGTGTGAAGCAGCTAATTAACGTTAATAGATTTGAATTTTCTTATATGTGATCCATAGGTCAAGATAAAATTGTTATTAGATATAGAAAAATAATTGTTTATGTAAATGTTAATAGTTAAGATTTGATTATATGTATGAATTTATGTAAAAGGGGCTATAGATGTTTACCAGTTATAAACACAGGTAGATCCGTTTACAATAAAAGGCCTAACAGCCAAAACCACTATATAACCACTCATAACATAAAGGTTAGGTACATCAATTAATAATAATTAATGAATACGATTTAAAGAGCTAGAAAAAACATTAAATTAATAATGATATATAATAAAATTTATACAAATTATGATAATGCCATGATATCGATTAATAACGTTTAATATCGAAAAGGTATTAAATATAAAAAAGAAAAAAAACAGGCTTATATCAAAAAACCAGCAGAATATGTGTAGAAAATAATAAACCAACTATCTGTAAAGTTACATTCCGATAGGACAGCAAATTGATAAGGAATAGACAAAAAATATATGAAATAAACACTATATTCAAAACATGTGGAAGAAAGAAAAATCATGTGTTGCTAGGGACGACAGAAAAAGAGGAAGTTGTTGTTTTGACAATAATTGCTTTGATGATCTGAATGTGATGAGATTAAAAACCCAAGAAATGTCTATTTAATCAGAATATTCTAAATTAGCAACCACTATTATAAAACACAAAATCCTAATGATAATATTTATGACTCTTACCAGTACAGTTTAACCAAATAAGACTATAGTATGAAATCACAATAGAAAGTAAATAACTGGATTCTACAAGGAAGGACTTGAACTGTCCCATATCCGAAGGGAATTGATGATATATTAAGCAAATAGAAAGAATTAACAGTATCACAATTAATAATATACACTACACCAGAAATTATAACCTTTCAAAAATACGGAACAACACTAATTGTTTCAACCGAGAGAAGAACGTATTTGGATCCTGGAGTTGCAGAAGAAGCATCAATCGGGCTGTAAATCAATCCAGAGAGCTGTATTTCCGAAGTGGACAGGACAAGAATTCCATTTTATTAAACCGAAGAAAGAATATCGTACAGCATAATTGTCCAGAACAGTAAATTTATCAATCAACCGCCTACACGATTTGCTTCGTTCTAGTCTGGTAAATTATTATTATATTAATCATACTAACTACACAACACTTCAAATTTGTAAATTTTGCATTCTTATCTATGTATTTTTAATCTTCCCCACAGTTACAAGAACCTTCACACCCTAAATTAAATTAATTACAAATTAAAACACACTATATAACTGAATTTAAATAAAGGATCGGAATAATCAACAATCGATTCACGCAATCTATAGCCCAAGCATATGTTAGAACATATCTTATTCAATGTTAAAGAAGTAAACAAATAAAGAACCTTTATATAATTGCAAAATCTTGTCATTTGGAGTATGATTTAATGAGTTGGGAATAAAAAGTAACTGAATAAGTATAGAATAATTGGTTAACATAAACAGTGAAATAACCTATAAGTTTCGTTGAGCCGATACTACAGTGCTTATAGCGGAATTATCTGACACCAAAGAGAGAGCATAAAAATACAAAATTAGATATAATTCTCTTCAAGGTATAATAGGGTTGAATGAAATTACAGAATAACGCATTAATTATTTAAGTTTTCAGGTACACTAACACTGATATTTTTTAGAGAGCTAAGTTAATATTAATTAATTACATCAATATATCCCACAACTCCAAATATCTCTGAGATTTACATAATTGAAATAATTCAAAACACATGGGCATAGGTGTAGTAACAAATTGACAAACGCAACAGTGGGGATTAAACCGTACGTACCCGATCTATAACAAATTGACGCCGGCAACGTTGGGGCGGAAATAACGAGAATCCCGCGACAGTAAGAGACAACTTAAGAGCCGAAGGTTTTATAACAAATTGACGCTCATAACATGGGACCTAATTAGGTGACGCGAGAGTGGTTACTAACAAATTGGCGCTCAACCAGTGTAGGGCTTAAGTTAAGTAACTGTAACTATATTAATATTACTTAACTAGAGCAGGCAACTGTGGGAGAATAAACATGCATACCAGAGGTAGATCAAGGATTAGGGCAGGAGAAACGGAGAAGGAAATAGATGAACAAGAACAGGAAATAGAACTAATAACGGATAGTGAAATGGAACAACAGACAGACGAGATAGCGGAACCTGAAATTATTACGGACAAGGAAAAGGAAATAATTGAAGAAGTTGCCCAAGGGGATCAACCAGATAAGCCTAACCAAAAGGAAGACTTGAGTATACAGGAAATGTTTAAACTACTATTGGAAAAATCAAAGCAGCAGGAGGAAAACTCGAAGAGACAGGAGGAAAACTCAAAGAGACTGGAGGAAAAATACGATAAAACCCATGAGGAAATTAAAGAAACCTCAAAACAAATTCACGAAAGATTAGATAGGAATGATGAGGGTTTAAAACGAATGAAGGAAGGAATCCTACAAATGAACAAAGAAAACTTAAGGCGAATGGATGAAAGAATTGAAAAAATGAACGAAGCAGGTTTAAAGCAGATTGAGGACAAGAAGGAGCAGTTCAATAATGAGATAATGGAAACTTTCGAAGGGAAGTTTGAAAACGATAACACGATTAGCCCAGAAGTGGATAAATACGAAGGGAAGACAAATAAAGAAATGGAGCTGTGTTTAAAGAATATGTCTAAAACACTAGACAGCACTTCCGAAGGTATTATAATAAATCTGACCATAGAAGAGAATATCCAGAAGATAAGGAAAATATGGAGAAAGAAAATAGTCGATACCAAAGAAGAAATGGAGATGAGGAAAGGTGGATTAATTAGTGCGTTTAACATCCCAATTAATGAACGAATGGAGTTCTGTAAAGGGATGGAATATAGAAGAAAATTTATGAAAATAAACCATAAAAGAACAATCACAAAAACATTGAATAAATTTAAATATTATTTGAAAATATCAACTGTTAAAGAGTATATGACCAAATCAATTATATCGTTAATACGGAAGATACCCGTAAAACATTTGGTAAATAGTCCAGATATCCAAGGGAATGGAAGGATAGAATATACCAGTGATTATGCTAGAATAGAGGAGATACGATACCTGATAATTCAAAGGGAGCTAAATATAACTGTATACCCTGACTTAAATGAAGACTTTGCATCAGCCAAGTTACAGTACTGGCTTTGTATCATGCACAAGAGATATGTAAAAAGTGAAAAAATTGGTATGAACACTGCAGTCATCCGGACAACGGGTGCAGTCGAATTAATGGACCATGGTTAGAAAAAGAAACAGTCAACCAGAAAAATGGGACTGATGTTATGAAAAATGACCAGGCAACCAATTGACAAGATACGGAAATATTATTTAACGAATAAATTCTAAAATATAATAAGAACAACTTATTACTAGTCTTGAAGAGAAAATACTTGGAATTTAAAAAGAATTTGAGTTGAATACTACCACTAAATTCTAAAATACAATAAGAACCAATTATTATCGATTTTGAAGAAAAAAACACTTGTAAATAAAAGAGAATTATTATTAAATGTTTATAAAGAAATAGTGTGAACAATGAATAACAAACCCCAAGATTACAGAAGAAAGCGAGAATTATTATTAAATGTTTATAAAGAAATAGTGTGAATAATGAATAAAAAATCCCAAGATTACAGAAGAAAGCGAGAATTATTATTAAATGTTTATAAAGAAATAGCGTGAACAATGAATAATGAAATCCCAAGATTACAGAAGAAAGCGAGAACTATTACTAAACGTCTACAAGGAAATAATGTGAATGATAAATAATGAAACCCCAAGATAAAAGTTTTTACCTCAAATCTACCTATGCAAAATAAAGAAAGAGAAAAATCATATGACCTAAACTACATACCACATTGCCAAATGAAGGAAACAACTTCAGTAAACGATTGAATGTAACCAATGTAATGTTAAAGAAGACAAGAAAGAAAGATTATTTATGAACATAATTCATTGAAAAATAAACAGCCAAAATAATGAAATACGATAAGAAGAAGAATAGTTGGGCTAAGGAATGTATTTAGTCAGAAATACAGTTATAATGATCATCACACAACAACTATTTAGAAAATATTGAGATCAGAGAAAAAACAAATGAAGAAGATACTTAGCATTACAATCACAACAAAAATGAAAACAAAAATGATTACAAATGATAACTGTCAAATTTAATATCAAAGAATGTTTAAGGAACTAAAATGGAATCACAAAATATGAAGGATAGTAATGAAGAAATATAAAAGCAACAAAGAAAAAAAAATTTTTTCCCAAATATTTATTATTAAATAATTAAAGAGATTATTAGGAGATTATTATATTTTATAGCTGACTGTAGATGAATTCCAGCAGTACTATATTAAGATGTGGTGTGGGCAGCAGAGTATGAAGCCAAACAGTGCCTCTCTGAACTGTACCAACGCATGTATTAGGGATTGTTAGGGAAATTAAATATTTAAGGAATATTAGAATAGTTGCAAGAATGACTTCAGTTTCCAAAAGAACAGGACGAAGAAAACGGAAAGAAATGAGTTGACAGAAGAATAATTGAGAAATACAGTGATTATAGTAATTATAAGTAGAAGAGATGTGAAACTAATGTATCATTGAATATTGTAGCCAGCTATCAACAAATAATGTTTACAGAAATTAAATATGATCAAGAATGTTAATTGAATTGATGAAATGTTATTAAATAAAAAAAAGTATTAATACTAGTCTAATGAAGTTACATTGAGAATCCCATCGTCAACCATTAACAATGAAATGAAGAAAAGGCATATGAAAAAGACAAGTTTATTTGACCTAAACTTCATTCAGGTAAACTAAACTTTTTTAGGAGGGGGAGCATATGTAACGCAACAGAAATGCTAGCATCCGTGTTACATAAAAACAAGGTTAACAGAATAATAAACAAGTCAATATCTAACCCCATGATAGAACAAAGATCTAATAATTACATTTATAATTATAGATAAAGGTAAATAAGGATGCAAGGTAGTATTAACAAGAATAAACGACCTGTAAGTTAGATAATAGTTGATGATATATGTTCAGTGAAGAGCAAACAAAAAATGAAACAATAATTTACTTTATAGTAATAGCAAATAAGAATTTTGAGTTAAGAGATATTATTTTGTGACAACATATATTATGATAAAGTTTATGTTATGTTATACCAAATATGTGTTGAGTTAATGAAAGATAATGAAACAAGATGTATTATTCAATGACTGTTGTAGAATGAAGTGTGAAGCAGCTAATTAACGTTAATAGATTTGAATTTTCTTATATGTGATCCATAGGTCAAGATAAAATTGTTATTAGATATAGAAAAATAATTGTTTATGTAAATGTTAATAGTTAAGATTTGATTATATGTATGAATTTATGTAAAAGGGGCTATAGATGTTTACCAGTTATAAACACAGGTAGATCCGTTTACAATAAAAGGCCTAACAGCCAAAACCACTATATAACCACTCATAACATAAAGGTTAGGTACATCAATTAATAATAATTAATGAATACGATTTAAAGAGCTAGAAAAAACATTAAATTAATAATGATATATAATAAAATTTATACAAATTATGATAATGCCATGATATCGATTAATAACGTTTAATATCGAAAAGGTATTAAATATAAAAAAGAAAAAAAACAGGCTTATATCAAAAAACCAGCAGAATATGTGTAGAAAATAATAAACCAACTATCTGTAAAGTTACATTCCGATAGGACAGCAAATTGATAAGGAATAGACAAAAAATATATGAAATAAACACTATATTCAAAACATGTGGAAGAAAGAAAAATCATGTGTTGCTAGGGACGACAGAAAAAGAGGAAGTTGTTGTTTTGACAATAATTGCTTTGATGATCTGAATGTGATGAGATTAAAAACCCAAGAAATGTCTATTTAATCAGAATATTCTAAATTAGCAACCACTATTATAAAACACAAAATCCTAATGATAATATTTATGACTCTTACCAGTACAGTTTAACCAAATAAGACTATAGTATGAAATCACAATAGAAAGTAAATAACTGGATTCTACAAGGAAGGACTTGAACTGTCCCATATCCGAAGGGAATTGATGATATATTAAACAAATAGAAAGAATTAACAGTATCACAATTAATAATATACACTACACCAGAAGTTATAACCTTTCAAAAATACGGAACAACACTAATTGTTTCAACCGAGAGAAGAACGTATTTGGATCCTGGAGTTGCAGAAGAAGCATCAATCGGGCTGTAAATCAATCCAAAGAGCTGTATTTCCGAAGTGGACAGGACAAGAATTCCATTTTATTAAACCGAAGAAAGAATATCGTACAGCATAATTGTCCAGAACAGTAAATTTATCAATCAACCGCCTACACGATTTGCTTCGTTCTAGTCTGGTAAATTATTATTATATTAATCATACTAACTACACAACACTTCAAATTTGTAAATCTTGCATTCTTATCTATGTATTTTTAATCTTCCCCACAGTTACAAGAACCTTCACACCCTGAATTAAATTAATTACAAATTAAAACACACTATATAACTGAATTTAAATAAAGGATCGGAATAATCAACAATCGATTCACGCAATCTATAGCCCAAGCATATGTTAGAACATATCTTATTCAATGTTAAAGAAGTAAACAAATAAAGAACCTTTATATAATTGCAAAATCTTGTCATTTGGAGTATGATTTAATGAGTTGGGAATAAAAAGTAACTGAGTAAGTATAGAATAATTGGTTAACATAAACAGTGAAATAACCTATAAGTTTCGTTGAGCCGATACTACAGCGCTTATAGCGGAATTATCTGACACCAAAGAGAGAGCGTAAAAATACAAAATTAGATATAATTCTCTTCAAGGTATAATAGGGTTGAATGAAATTACAGAATAACGCATTAATTATTTAAGTTTTCAGGTACACTAACACTGATATTTTTTAGAGAGCTAAGTTAATATTAATTAATTACATCAATATATCCCACAACTCCAAATATCTCAGATATTTAAATAATTAAGTAAACTAAACGACCTAAGAGAGTAAAACAGGGGAACATACCCGTTCATAGCAACGAACAGGCTTACATTGCGTGACACATTATAAGACGCAAGTCGTCGTCTTATAACAAATTGATGAACCCAACAGTGGGGCTTAAACCGTACATACTCGTCACGATACAATATACATGATTTTATGTTCTAGGTTCACTTTCTGTGAGGTTATATGTCAGTTGTCTGACAACAATGTGCAACATATTTTTATGCAGTGTTTGACTCAACTATTACCATTTCATTATGGCATTCTACTACAATGGTTTAATTATTAAGTTATACACATGTTTACACTATTTGTTGAAACAATAACACAGGTATTCTTAGTCTAATAATATTACATTTCTTGGTGGGTTGCACCTAGTTTTTGGTACATTGATTGTTTTATCCCTAACAAACTAGCTTATTTGCTACTGTCTGTTCTGGAATTCATTTATATTTTGTCCTGTCTTGCTATGGCATTCAGGCACATTTCATTTTAAGGCTTACAAAGCTTTTATTATTAGTCCCTATGAACAATTAATTTACTGTTCTATCTCATATTTCTTTTGGTGGTCTTAATGATTATCTATGTTGTGATACAATCTTGATTAAACTTGTCACACTAATTGTCTGTGCATTTTAACTAGTTAATCTTGGATTCTTTCACTTATAATGGTTAATCATTTTCCTCTGTTATTAACACCTTCACTTGTATTGTCTGTGGTGTTTATTTGGGGTAAAAATGGTTATCATATCACAGGTTGTCACACTTGTATTAAGTTTTCACTGTTATTGTTTGTGATCACTCAATGATGCTAAACACTGGACTCTTTGTAGTTGATCTTCGAATAATCATTACACTTCTTCTGGTCACTATATTAATTTTAGTTCCTTGTATACCTTGTGAATGTTGATTTCTTGTATTGTCCATACATTATCTTCATTCTTCGTGAAATGTTTCCTTTCCTCTTCTTCTTCCTTTCTTCTTCTGGTTAGTGGTTGCTCGCTATCGGTGTTCTCCTGGGTTATACATTGTTTGTGATAAAGTTTTCTTAGTCTTGTCATACTCTTCAATATTTTTATTCGTGGTAGTCATTGTTCCATATTATTTTATACTAATAAATAAATTCGTTTGTTTCATCATTATTTTGGTTGTACTTGATTCGTATCCTCTTCATTTTAATAGTTATTTTCGTCGTTTCCCCTCACTATTTGGATCTATTGGCTCCTCTTCATTTTAATAATTATTTTCGTCGTTTCCCCTCACTATTTGGATCTATTGGCTCCTCTTCATTTTAATAATTATTTTCGTCATTTCCCCTCACTATTTGGATCTATTGGGCCTGGTTTCTAACATATTATATTGGCTCGTTGTCATTTTCTCTCTCTTCGATACTCGATGAAATCCTTATTACTCTTCCTTCTTCTTGGTTGGGTTGTTTCAACAATATACGTTCGTAGATACACACTTTGTTTATATTCTCATGTTCCCTCTTTTATGCATGTTGAAATACTTTCATGATATCTTTTTATTTGACGCATTATATAGTTATTTTATGTAACTGCCAATTTGGTACGTTACATAACACATCTGTCACAAACTGCATCGCATGTTATTTCTTCTATTATGTGACGATTGAACGCATTCTTTAAAAGATGGCTGTGATGGATTGTAGACGTTTGAATTTTAATCTAACTGACGGACTTTCACCATCACAAAAAAAAAAACATATAATTGTGACATTTTGTTTCATAAACAATCGGCAGTCGTCATGGTATTGGTAGACACAGGAAAAAATTAGTCTGAGACGGCTGCCAATTGTTGTATATGTAATTTTCATAAACGCCCTTGACCGGCTTATTTTAGTTTGAAATTCAAATGAAACTATAATCAGCGAATATTTACTACCATTAGGTTAGTATAAATTTAGGATAAGGAGATAAATCGTGATAATTTTAGGATGAAAGTAAACAGGAAAAAGAATGAACAAACCGGGCCAGTTCTAAACGAACTGCATTGCTTATATGCATTGTGTTAAAAATATGACTGCCCTCGCATATTGGCATGAGCGCATGGGGCATGGCACAAATAAAAACATTTTCTCTTTGTCATATAAGACCTCTGCATGTTATTAGCACCACGTGTGACACAAAGTGACATCCGCAATAACTGACTAGGCATGTAATCATGATCGCGTAGGATACAAATTGACCTAATAACTCCTACTAGGAATATAACTGGCCCTGTGATGGACACAGTGTGACTGCTACAATAACTGGCTAGGCATCTAACTAGGACCATGTAGGGCACAAAGTGAACCTCTTAATAACTCTTCCTAGGCATATAGCTATTTCCATGTAGGATGCAAAGTCACCTAATAACTACTAGGAATATAACTGGCCCTGTGATGGACACAATGTGACTGCTACAATAACCACCCAGTCATCTTTCCATACAGTTGTAGCTAATTATCAGTATTTCAACATTATATATTTAATCTTCAAACATGACTCATAACTAGCATAAAATAATGTATAGTATAACAATTTTGTGGTTAAACCTACTGAACTCATGTTTGATAATAATAGGAAAATGCATGAGACAAATTCACTTGAAATAACTAACATTTAAAATTAGGAAACAGCAAGGAATTTATTTAAACGTATTCTGTTTCTTTTCAGCTTGCAGCAGTAAAAGGCATTAGTCAGGTAGTCCTATGTCGAATCATTATGTGTGCACCAGGCATGAGTAAGTAAACTATGTAACTAATAATTAAGATTATATGCATTGCATAATGTGTGTGTGTGTGTGTAGACGTAAATGAAGAAATAATATAAAAACTGGACTACATATAGAAAAGCATGAGAAATCCTATGCTAGGTATAACAAGGAGATACAATTTTTTCTTTAACCCTTTGGACACGCATTTTTACACTGGTACTTGTGAAAAGACGCAGGCCGTTTTTGCTGTTTTTGTAGTGGCTGTGGTTTGTCTTCATCATCGTCCACATACGAAACATACGGGATACAAACATATGGTGTTTTTCTTAAGGTATAATTTATAGCCTTGATACAGAATATATTATAATATAGTCTATTAATTACTTTTTAAATAAAAATATTAATAAAATATTAAAACGATAATGTGGTAGTTGGGTGATAAAGTTGTATTCCACTCCTTGTCTTACAACAAAAAATCTTTGGCTCTCCAAACTGCCATAGTTGATTTCATTATATATTAGTCTAACTGTGTGCAAGAAAAATTAATACTCTGTTTATAACAGAAGAAAACATAATAGCATAAATGTATCTGTGTGCAAGAAATGAATACTCTTTTTATAACAGAAGAAAACATAATAGCATAAATGTATGTTCTATATGTGGCAAAATATACGGAGTCCATAGTGCAAAGCGTAAACACTCACACTACACCAAAGTTTAAATAATCTACTGGAATAATAATATAGTGTGATGCCAGCCAACGAAAAACAACACAAGAACACTGCCATTTCAATATCATGTAACTTCTACAAAAAAAGTAAATTATGCTATCCAGTGGTTGGATTGAAAACTATGAATGGCTGTTTACCATCTGACATGTTCACAGCACTAAGAAACAATTCCTATAAAAACAGCAGCAACATTCTGTAAAAATTATGTCCGATATATCGGATGTCGGTCCTTGTCAACAAAACCAAGACGTCCAATATATCTTACAACATCCGGTTCCCAAAGGGTTATTATCAAATTATTACAAATATTATCACATTCTGTCAGCTACCAGATCCAAAACTATTATTAAACATTTCTGAAACTTAATAGAAATAACTTGTTTATCAGTTTGCTTTTTTAACCTGAGAATTTTTTCCTCTTTATTTCTCTTTTTATAGCAATTTCGGCTATACAGGGTGTTCAGGGAGGAAAGGGAACAATTTCATGAAGTGATTCTAAAGCTACAATTAAAACAAAATGTTGTATAAACATAAATCCAGAAATGCTTTGTCTTCAATTTATGGCCTGTTGAAAATTTCTGTTCCAAAGGTAAAATAATGCAAGACAAAAATTCCAGAACACATATTATGGAACATGTTGTTTGTCCTGAAATGTACAAAAAAGTATGTTTCAGAACTATTTAAATTACAAATACAGATAATTGCTGAGAAGTGCCAAAAAATGGAGTCAAACATTTTTTAAGTTTGGTGTACAATAACTTTGTTAAATTACAATAATCAAAGAAAAATTTCAAATAAAATTTGTAGTGAATTTATTTATGAGAAAACTGATGTTAAATAACACTAGTTGGAAGCAAATACAAGTTTATGAAATTTGACTTGAATTAAAAAGGCATATGTGGCAGGAAACATGATTCTAAATGAAAGAAAGATTACAAAAACAGGTGATGATTATAAAATATTTTTATTCAAGTTTTATTACTGTGGACAAAATGTTGGCATCACGGACTAAATGTATTGAAGATGATCTGAATTGAACTTCAAAAATCAGTTAAGAAGTGAGTTGATTTTAATAGTGAATTAATTTATTGAATATTCATTGAAACCTAATGAATTTTGTTTATTTTGTGTTTTTTTAACATTATGTTCAATATAATTTATATTTATTTTAATGCTGATAACTTTTATTTTTGTTCACCTATAATTTTTCAAACTTGTGGTTGTTTTTAAGTAGTATTATGTACATCAAATAAATTCTATAAATTTGGTATGATTTTTTCTTTTTTCTTAACAATGTAACAAAGTTATTGTACACCAGACCTAAAAAATTATGTTTTTTACTTCAATTTTTGTTATTTTTCAGCAATTTTCTTGCAGAAACCTGCTCTTTTGTATATTTCAGTTCAAACGTCACATGGAACCACTAATTTTGCCTCATAATTTGTGTTCCTGGAAGTTTCATCTTGCCAAAGACAAAATATGGCCAACACAGAAATATGGCCAAAATTATCAACAGGCCATAACTCGGAAACTAAGCGTTTCTGGATCTATGTCTGTATGACATTTTTTTCTCCTTTTTAGCTCTAGAACAACATGAAATAGTTCCCTTTACTTCTGGAACATTCTGTATAAATTTTACTGAATATTAAAAAGAACTTTCAGATGTAATATAATGTTGAATGTAATTCCACATTATTGTTTTAGAATAATTCTGTACTTGAATATTTGAATTCAGTAATACCATAATTGTGTTTGTATGAATGATTATTCACTTTTCTTTTACATTCATAGATATTTTACCAATAATTATGAAACGGCTGGAGCAAAATATGAAATTCCGTCAGGCAACATGGTCTCATGCACCATTCCAAACACTGATGGTTGGAGGATTGTAAGTAAAAATTTGCTTTATGATGTAATGTTGTTACTCTGTGTGTGTGTGTGTGTGTGTGTGTGTGTGTGTGTGTGTGTGTGTGTGTGTGTGTGGTTTGGCGCGCGTGCATGCACACGTGTTGTAATCATTGAAATGACTCTGGTACTATTTTCTCATACTCTACATATTTCCTTCAATGCTAATGGAAAATCTTAAAGAGTATAGACTTGAAGCATCTACAGAGAACAGGTACCACCTCCAAATCTCAACTAAATGTGATGGCCCAGTTTTTGTTAAAAAATAAAACTCAATGCATGAATGTATACAACACTGAAATCTAACAGTACCTTCAGTCAAAAAGCATATAATTAAAGGTGTCCATTATTCCTTTGTAAGTAACTCGTTCCTGCAGGTCTCCCATGTAATTTCTTCAAATAAATACGCTGCAAGTAGGTTTATTTTCACCTGACGCACGTTTCACAGAAATTATTCTGTGTCTTAGGAGTTTGTTTTGTAATGGGGCTAAAAGGGAGAGGGCTTTATTTTATTTTATTAATATAAATTTGTTTCCCATCTGTGTGGCCAGTCACATGTTATAGAAAAGTTTGTCAAAGAAAGGAACAGTGATGTGTAGTTGTGGCATTGGAATTCAAGGTGTGACCAGAGAACGCAATACAATTCTAAGAACTTCGGTGCTGTGTGGCTCACACAAACGCACGACCACCAGCGGGGCGCACAAACGACACTGCGACACGAAACCAGTATGGCCCGAAGGTAACTAATTTTGTTAGCACGTGGTCCCATGCTGATGGAAGTCTTGACAAGAATACACCTATTTAGTGACGTAACCAGTGGACTCAAAATTTCGTCGACGTCCAACACACGTAAATAACACATGTTAAATGAACAGTGACGAACGATTCAACATCTAAGGCATTGCAATTTCCGTTATGCCTAACTTATGGTGGGAGATTAGTTGGTGACTCTCGCCCCAATCAAGCTAATCGCGTTATCCCAGCCGGGAGCGAGAAATCGTGTGCGCACAAAAAATCTAAATTTATCATGTAAAAAGTGGTAACCAAAATTAAAAATGATTTAATATAACAAAATAGAATCAGTGCAGTGAACGGGCTAAATAAAAGGTGAATTATAAACTTTAGGACACTTAAAACACGCGGCACATGGCAGCGAGAGGAGGGACGCCGTTGGGTAATCCATCATAACAATTTCATTTTTTTTTTAAAAGGGTTCTTCAAATCAATTAACATAAAAGGGGTTTTTATAATTATAATTATTTTGTAAATTGATATGAATGAGAGTTGTGTGTGCAGCAAACTGGGACGTCTATAGTAAAATTAAGCTAGTTAGATTCATGTATTAATCAATATATATTTTTGTGTAAAATGATTCAAGGTAGTGTTTATGTTTTAAATAAAAAGAGAAATTAATAGTAAATGATATTAAGATAAAGAAGTTTAAATCAGCGGGAATGATTTCTCAACAAATGAACTTTGAGTAAAATTTAAAAAGAAGTAAATAAAATGTTAAAAAGTTTAAAGAATGGAAAAAAATTTTAATTGTTTCTCTTCATAAATGCGAGTTGCGTACGTTATTAATATAACCTTGCAATCATCCTTGCATTTCGAAGTTCGTGTGACGTAACCCTGGGCAGAACAAGGTAAGTGGGAGATAAATATTTTATGAAATAATTTTGTGATCTAAATGTATTAATTAATATATAACATCACAAATGTCGCCCAGAACTAGGGACTTTATTTATTTGCAATAACCGTATAATCACAAATGGCGCGTCCGAAGCAGGGACAGTGTTTATAAATTGAAACCTATATATAAAAACCGCACCTACAAGGGAAATGCAAGTTGATTTCAAGGTTAAGTAACAGTACGTAAAAATTATGTAAAAGTGCGTAAATTATGTACAGGTTAAACGATATGTAGTATACTTAATTAAGACATACAAGATGAAAAAATATTGAATATATGCAAGATTGAAATAGTGTTATGATTAATTAAATTGATTAGATTAAATTAACAAATATTATAAAGAACAAATAATGGCTACTAACGAAAATGAAGTTGATGTAATTGTAGGCGATAAAGCCGAATGTAAATTGATGGATGAAAGCAATGAAAATATGTTAACTGAATCGGGTGATAAAAGCGATTCAGGTATTCAGACATAGTCACTGTCAATAAGTGACAGTAATGTAGACAAATCTATCAAAATTAGTGAGGCAGGAGCAAATTCCACTCCTGTAATAACTAAAACAAAAGAAAAAGAGTATTCAACGAATGATATATTTAATTTTATGAGAGCAATGTCCGATGATATTAAGCAGAGTGTGAATAGTCGTTTTGATAATGTAGCATGACATAATCCACATAAATCAATTACTAAATGATCATTAATAAACCTCAAGTATATGGAATATCCAAAAAGATCCAAATGAAAATCAATTAAAAAGCACTATAAATTATTCTAATAACAAGAAAAGTAAGCATAAAGAAAAAATCTACAACTAATATAATTATACTACAAATTAAAAACCCAGAAAACTAAAATTTGAATAACAATATTACCCAGGTAGGATAGAAGCAGGCAATGAAGATACCCAGACCAAGTGAACTGACAAAGAAAACAGACCAGAGTAAACAAAAGAATATAAAGCGAAATGGTACTGAAGAACCAAGAACAAAGAAAGAAGAAATATAGAATGAACCAATATACTGAATAATCAGAGACCAGTGAAGCTCAAATAGAATAAAGGAAGTGAAACTCGAACAATACCCAATAGAAACCCCATAGGGAGAAAACCAAAAAAACCCAAAAATAAATGAATGTCCCAAAAGAAAGTATAACACCCCAAAAAACCATATACTAATGTAAAACTGATAAAAACCAAAAGTGTTTAGAGTATTAAGTAACAGTGCACCCAAAAAAGTTATTGTATCGTTTATATAGACAAGTCTTAACAGTCCCCCCATGGTTAAATATTTCATATTGTAAAACTATAAAAGGACTAGTGATAATATCAATAAATAACCAGGGACAAGTGCAAGTTATTAAATTGTAATCAATAAACTTTGAAAAGGTACATGAATTACCGTGCAAGTAAATAACTTTAAGTGTTTTTGAACAGTATCATGATAATAGTTACTCAAATAATATGGTGAAGGAGCAAGGAATACTCTTGCTAATGAAATGCCACTGATTTTATTAGAACATTCCATAGAATGAATAATATAAACAGATAGCTTGTGTTTAGCACAAAGTGACGGGGAATACATCGTTAAAATTGGGAAGTACAGATCAGACTGTAAATAAATAGTTTTAAGAAGAGGTTGAACATTTAAGGGAACCAATATGTTATGTTCCTAGTTCCAAACATTAACTATATAAACAAGATTTAGTATTGAGCAGTATTGTAGTTGTAAAAGGTTATTTTGTTATTAATTTAAATTGGGAATACAATATCTAAATGTAGATACCATTCCTATATTATAAAATGTTTTTATTATGTTACTGTGTGTAATCAGTACACAAAAAAAGGTATGATTCAAAGTACCAGATTGAATAGTAAATAAATGTTATATTTTAATTGTAAAATCAATATTCAATGTTATAATAGTCAAGGAACAAAATGTTAATAAATTATATAAGAATAGAAAGTCAGAAAAGGGTACAAACTAACTATATTAGTAAAAACTTTGCAAATAGCAACAGATCAAATCTAGGCCAGATAGTAAATTTAGACTACAGAATAATTGACAAATGTAGTCCTATAAACCAACTAAACTGATAATATTTATGTAAGATAAACCCACCATCTAGTAATACCATGTAACTAATACTTTATAAAGATAGGGTCAGCAGATAAGTAAAATTATAAATAAAAATGGAATGGACTAACTAACATTATCAGAGGAGGAGTTATAGATAAATGAATTGTATTTAAAAACAATAATTAATAAACTAATTTGCAAGAAATTAAGTAAAAATAGACAATTATATCAATTTCAGATTCAATAGAATAATAATTATATCAGAGAAAATGGCTATTATCTGCTCAGAGACAGGAAACACATATTTGAACATGCTTTCCAAAATGTAAGAAATATAACTTTTTTAAAAGAAAACTTTGTAGAACTATATTAATTAGTATCAAAATGAGCAAAATGGAATAAAGAAACCGAATATGTATTTAGTGTTTCATACAGTTAATTAATAACGAAAATATTTTCCGAGCATAATGTATTCAAATAAAATGTATCGGAAACTAAGATAATTTGAAACAATGTATAATATATATTAAATTGGCTAAGATTTTCAAGAGACGAAGGAAATGAGAACAGTTCATTATTATCCGTTGAAGAGTGTACTTAAACGAGATCGTTGCTTTATATAACCTATGAATGGCGTCTTATAATTGAACCGAGTTCGGTGAAACATTTTTATAAATTTTTAAATTGAATGTTTTAACTTGTGAACCATAAAAATAAACAATGAACAGTGTATCACCAATAAACAGAACCACACACGCCTAATTAATTAAAATAACACCAATACAATAAAATTTACAGACGAACAAACCAGGTTAAACTCGACACGTATAGACAAAGTGAAATAAACATAATCACAACAATTCACACCAAGTGAACTATTAAACAATACACCAGTGACACTCAATTAACTCCAGAACCATTATACACAATTGCTGAGATCATTTAAATGGAGAAAAGTACATCTTTATTTGAAACAAATATTTCGTCGAGGTTAGACTTTCCACTGCGCATGATCAGGTCGGCAATTTTGATTCGTCGCCATTCTTACCACAGCAAGGCAGCGAATTTCTAGACTGCATTTGGTTTGAAATAATTATTATATAAACTTTATTTATCAATTATAACATTGTATTTGTTAGTATTAAGGCATTTATTATTGTAAGTGTTATACTTTCCTGTCCATACCCTTCTCTGGCTATTCTTAAATAATCGTTCAAAGAACTATATTTTATTTAAAAACAATGTAAACTTTTTTATCGACCGGCCCTGAGTGAGTCGATACTGCTGTGTAATATCGATTCTTATCGATAACTTAAATAATTTGTTAATAAACTTTCTGTTTATGCAATTTGGATTTAATTTCTATTTGAATTACGTAATGAAGAAATTAATCGAGAACTCAGACTAACCGAAAGGCGGTACATACGAAATAACGAACGCCTCGAAGAAGAAGAAGAAGGGAGCCGTCTTTCGACTAGGACTGGAGTTAACCAGATTGTCATCAAGTGAATTTACAGAAGGTGACATTACTACACTAATAAACATAATAACATTCAATTATTAACCACAAACATTAATCACGATTATTTTTTAAATATTAGGAATATAAATTACACAAAAAATATTTTTTCAATAACAACAAATTTTTTTTTTTTGAAATAAAATTATTTTTTTTATTTCAAATTTTTTAACAGCAGTCACACAGATTTTATTTTGTAACCACGTGAACTGTTACAAAATTGGCGCTCACAACAGTGGGGCTTAACGAAGACACACGGAATGTTACAAAATTAGCGTTTCCAAAGTGGAACTTCGACAACAGAAACACACAGTATAAATTTAATAATACACGAAAGTAAATGTTACAAAATTGGCGCCCAACGTGTGGCTGTAATTAGGGATTGAAAGGCTGTAATAAATCGCCCAATATCTAATTCAGCTTGGCAGCGGTTATCCAGCCAGAGAAACAGGAAAGATGCAACGTCGTGCCACATCAAAGAAAAGAGCGGCGGAGGCCGAAAAAGAACTTAATATGGAGGATAAGGAGGTGACCCCAGTGGAGGACGTAGAATCGATATTAACCCCGGTGGAAGATAAACAACCAGCACCACCAGAGGAACAACCGGAAATGCCCACACAAACAGGGGAAATTAATGTCCGGGAGCAACCGGGAGAAAAGTCAACACGAACCGAGAAGGAGGACACACAAGAAATGTTCCGAATGATAACGGCGAAAATGGATTCCACCACGGAAGAAAGTAACAAGAAAATGGAAGAAAGTAACAAGAAGATGGAGGAAAATTTAAGCAAGAAAATGGATGACAGCAACAGGTTAACCAAGGAAGAATTAAGCAAGGAAATGAAAGAAGACAACCGATTTTTAAGTCAGAAAATTGATGAAACTAATCAGAAAATGGAGGAAACCAGCAAAAAGTTAGAAGAATTGAAGGAGGACAACCAATCCACAAAGGAAGAATTGGGTCGTAAGATCGAAAAGACCAATAAGAGAATGGAGGAAACCAGTAAGAAGGTGGAAAAGAAAATGGAAGAAATTAAGAAGAATCTGGAAGAAAAGATGGAAGAAACCAGTAAGAAAATAGAAAGTGACCACCAACAATTAAGGGAAGAATTAAGAGAAAATAACAAGAAAGTGGAAGAGATGATGGGGGAAAGGTTGGAAGAGTTAAGAGAAAATAACCAACTGTTACGGGAAGAATTATGGGAAGTTAACCAGGAGAATCTAGACAAGTTAGACGAACGAATGGAACTATTAAGAAAGGAAATGAACAAAGAACTCAAAGATAATTAGAAATCTATGACCAAAAGGCTGGAAGACGAAACAATAACTATAAATCAACAGATAAGAGAAGTTAATGAAAGATGTCGGCTGACTGAAGGGGAGGTACAAGAGTTCAAGGAAGTGGTAAACACCAAGGTCACAAATCTTGAAGAATCTAGTCGCAAGAAGGCAGAAGAGAACCGAAAGGAAAGCCAGGAAGAACTCAGTAAAGTACGGACTCAAATTACTGAAAGATGTGACGGAATGGAAGTAGTGATGACTAACATCACTGGTCAAGTGCGGCAGAGCCAGGAGGAAATGGAAGCAATTCGGAATCGACCAACCAGCTTCGCAAATATCCCCATCAACGAAAACAGGGAATGGCTTAACTTCCGCCAATATAAAAGGAAGCCGATGGAGTTCTTGGCCCGTATTGAGGAATATATGGCCAAACACAGAAGTAGTAGATGGTCAAATAATCGAGAGCTATTGGACGAATCATTCCGTGAAATGACGGACAATTGGTGGATGGCGAACAGGAGCGAGATAAATGATTACCAGCAATTTAAAAATTTGTTCAAGGCCAAGTATTGGTCGGAGACCACCCAGAATCTAATAAGGGACAACATCTGCCATGGCCGATACAAAACCCAGTTTGGCAATACCATGACCGCGTACTTCCTTGGGAAGGTGTGCCTGGCCAAGCACCTGGAACCGGCCATACCAGAGGAATGCCTGGTGAATAAGCTTTCCTACCATTATGACGAAGAGGTCATAAGAGCACGAAGAGGTAGCCAGATAAAGACCATCCAGGCAATGACGGAGCTTTTGGAAAATTATGAGAATGAGGAGTATTACAGGCAAAGTAGAAGAAGGAATGAGCGGCCAGAATTCCGAAATAATCCGTCCCCGAACAATAGTAATCAGCAGAACAACAGTGGGTACCAAGGGAACCGGTATAATCCAAATTACCATAATCAGCACCCTACCAACGGTATTAATAACCACAATAACCACGGTAATGTAAATCCAAACATTAACCGAAATAATAACGGATTCCCCGGTAATAGAAATAATTATTACCCAAATAATAATGTAAATAGCCAGAGAAACCCCAACCATACCAATAATACCGAGCGGTTTTATAATAACAATAGGGGTTACCCAAGTAATAACAATAATAACAACAACAGGTTCTCTCGACCCCGGGTAAATTTTATACGCGCAGAAGGAAACAGCCAATGCAGGTATAACCATCAACGGCGGAACAGTTTCCACGAGTACGAAGATCGACGCAGAAGCCGAGAACGGGATAATTCCAGATATAATCCGCCAAGGCGAAGTACCAGCCTAGATGACCCAGAGCGGCAAACAAATAGGGAGCAAATATATTGTAACATAACAAAATTATCACACTAAACATTTGAATTAATGTTACATAAATAAAAGAGAAAGTTCCATAGTGAGTGAGAGGAATAAATTGTTTAAGGATTACCCTAGAAACTGTATAATTAAGTCTATAAAATGTTAATAAAAATGGAAGATAATAAAGAAAACCATTAATTAAAATAACCTACTATGAAAAAACCAGTTAAACCAGCAGTATACCCAGTAGATTGGGGAAGCAGTACAAAAAGGGAAGGACCATAAAAAAGGAAATAATCTGTCATGAAACCATTTTAATAAGGAAACTACTAATGTGATATTTGAAGAAGGGACAAAACATATCAAGATTCCCACAAAGAGACCAGAAACAGGAAGAGATATGCCAAAACAAAATGTTAGTCATATAATAAATACCATGAGACAAAATTGAAACCGATATAGGTAAACCCAAACAAGTTACAAGATACAATACCAAAAAACACAAATTGTATATTAGTTGTAAGTGTAATATGTTAAAAAATATTATAAAAAGACTACCATAGTGTAGAACTCACTGAAAAGACTACCATGGTGTAGAATCCAATAAAGTGAAGTGAGATAACAAAATTAAGAAACTACAGAGTGTATAGTGAGAAACATAGTTAAAAAATCTATGAAAAAATCTTCAATGAAGTTTAAGTATTATAAAAAGACTACCATGAGTGTAGAATAATAATAATAAAACCATTGGAATGAAAGACAGTCTAAGGACTGACAACATTACCAGTAATGAGAGTTTTTAAATTAGATATAAGAAAAACTATTACATATAAAATGTTTTCTTTAATTATAGTTAAGTAAATAGTGAGAAGGACAAAAATACCAAAGGACAGTTCATAACTGATGGTATGACTAATATTAAGATGTTTGTTATTTATTATTAATTAGATAATATTTTAGATGTAAGGTGTAAATAGATACAAGATGTTTTTTGATCACAGTTAAAGTGTTTTCAAAAGAAACATAATACACAAGACAGTTAGTGACTGACAGTGTTACTAGTAATAGGAGTTTTTTATTTTTTCTAATTAAATTATGTCTAGGATAAGCTATGTTGTTATCATTTGATGATACAGTTAAAAAATAATAGGAATAAAATGTTTTTGTTAAAATTAGTTGATATAAAGGAAATTAGGCATAAGATGTTCATGTTATGGTTCAATGATGTTATTAGTATAAAGAAAGTTTAGTAGATACAAGATATTCTATTGTATTTAAAATCATGTCATTTAATTTTCCATTGTGTAAGTCAGAGAGGCAAGTAGGGCATAAAAATGTAATAATTTTATTCAAAACAGTAAACCATGTATAATGTACAAACAGACCAGCCAAGACACCATTTTTGTAAACACAGAATGGCCTATAAACAAAAAATTATCTATCAAAGAATTAATCTATGTAATAGGAATAGAATTCAATACATACAATACAGAAATTGAAAATATAATTAATACAGATACAGTTAATAGCAAATAGAATGACAAAAGAAAGAAAATTAACTTCTTTTGGAAACAGTCAAAAATAGGCTTATGATAGTAATCAAATCAGACTAAACAGCAAATTAATCAATATTGAAATGTTTTAATAACCAAATTATTAACAACAAAGTAATTACGGAGTTATTAGGTGTATTCCAGGGAAATATTATACCGAAAAAACAAATAAAAACCTTTAAAACACTGAATTTGTACAAAATATGGGGCATACAATCATTATGTAAAATTGTAATTTTTGGGCTTAAATGAGTTTGAAACAAACCCAGCTATATATCAAAAGATGTAAAATTAAATAATCAATATTACTGAATAGTTAGATTCATGTAAAATTAAGAAATATTTGAAATACAGTAAAAAATAAGAAAACTTGTTATGTATAGTTAGATAGTGAAACAAGTCTTAGACAGATATTTTATAATTAAACAATATGAAGAGGAAAAAGACATACCACAAATTGCCCTAAAACGACGACGTTGCGTCTATTAGTCTATTGTTAATCGCAAAGCTGAACAGTTGAAAAATGTGTTAGTGGAGTATTGAAAACCAAATAATTTGTATTAAAACCAAGTGTGGTTATGTGGCGTGTAACGGAGATGAACTAACAAGTGAAATAACCTTATCTATCAATGCCTAACACTTCACAAATTTCCAAAAACACAGTATAACACCATAAGACTCTACACCAGAAATCGACAGCCATTTTGAACAATTTTGGAACGAATTCACAGAAAACCAACACACATATTTGAACATCACACTACACAAGAGATCCATCCAGAATTCGACATCGCAGACGACGAGGGGACATTCAACACTATATTTTGGACCAACACCACTTCGCAGAAAAAGGGAACATCGTTTTATTTCTGTGGGAGAAGATCTTCAATTCCAACAGCATTGTAGCAGTCAAAATCGAGCAGACGGCGGCCATTGCTGAATTTCTATAAAGACGATCAGCCAGTGCTTCCTGGAGAGGAGTGACGTCATTTCTTCGACTTGGTTCGAAATTTAAATAATTTCTTTCTAATTGACAATTGTAATAATAATTCTGTTCTATTTCAGATATTAACATTTAGTTTAAGAATACCTGTTAAATGTATCTTGTTCCTTGCCCTCTGACCATTTCGACTCGTTAAAAGAACCATAAATTTAAACTTGTAAAAAATATATTTGTTGATTTTTCTCACTGCCGACTGTGGCGAATATTCGCCAGTGCCTGGGACATGCGCAGTTTGACTGGCGCACAATTTTGAATGAATAAACGCAAATCAGTATTGAGTTACCAGCATTGTTTTTATTTCTACCATTAATGTTATTATTATTTTTTATTAAGCAAAAACATAATTCACATTGAGAGAATAGATATAGAAGGAAATTACAAACTCAACTAATTAATTAATTATTAATTCATTAAATTAAATCATTCCATCAAACTCGATACAAGAACAAGAAAAAAATATTTGCACAATTTTTAAAGTTTGATGTATTTGTTATTTATCAATCCAACAGACCTAGTTATAACATATTCTTATCATCAATATCTTTATATTTTATTTATTATTACACTTGAAATTATATTACAAATTGACTAGCCTAACCAGTGGGGCTAAAAGAAGAGCACAATACCTTTGTTATAACAAAAGCTACACACACAATATCTACATATATATTTCAATTATTTTTATTCTTATTTGTAATATTATTATATTACAAATTGGCGTTTCCAACGTGGAGCTTATTAAAACGTTCATCAAATATATCATATTTTTATTTTATTTTAATCTTATTTGTAATATTATTATTATATTACAAATTGGCGTCCAACTTAAGGGGCTTTAAATAGGAGGTAATAGTGTTGTAAAATAAGGACGAGTGTCCAATTTCCTATTTTTAGGTTGGCAACGGTCAACAGGTCGGAAGAGGGAGCGAGATGCACAGGAGAGCTACATCAAGGAAAAGGGCTATGGAGGCCGAGCAGGAGATAGACATGGAAGATAAAGAGGCGACACCAGTGGAAGATGTGGAGTCGATGTTACCGCCAGCAGAACCAAACAAACCTGCACCACCGGAGGAACAGCCGGAGAAATCCACCGCAAAGGAAGATACAAAATTTGATCGAATGATGGAGATGTTACTCAAAGAATTTAAAACGACAAAGGAAGAGTTGGGTAATAAAATGGAAGAAAATAGTAAGAAGATGGAGGAGAAGATGGAAGAAAATAGTAAGGAAATGAAGAACGATAACCAATGATTGAAGGAGGAATTAAGAGAAAATAGTAAGAAGATGGAGGAGGAAATGAAGAACGATAACCAACGATTGAAGGAAGAATTGGGCAATAAAATTGGAGATACTAGCAAGAAGATGGAGGAGAAGATGGAAGCAAACAGTAAGAAGATAGAAGAGAAGATGGAAGAAAATATTCAGAAAATTGAGGAGAAAATGGAGGAAATAAAGACTGACAATAAACAGTCGAAAGAGGAATTAACCCAGATAAGCCAAAAACTGGAAGAAACCAACAAGAGGATGGAAGAAACAAATCAGAAAATGGAAAGCAATAGTCAGCAATTGAGAGAAGAATTGAAGGAGACGAACCAAGAGAACATGAACCGGTTAGACGGAAGAATGGAAATATTGAAGGGAGAATTGAGCCAGAAGATAGCTGAAAACAATGAGACAATCAGCAAGAAAGTAGAAGAGGAAATAACGGTAATCGAACAAAGGGTTACCAGAGCTGACGAAAAATGGAGTCAAACCGAACAAGAAGTACGGAGTATCAGAACAGAAATAAATACGAAGGTTAACACCATTGAAGAAACGACTAGGAAGACGTTGGAGGAAAAACTAAAGGAAACACGGGAAGACTGGGAGCGAGTGCAGGACCGATTCACAGAAAAATGTGACGGCATAGAAGCTGCTGTGACCAGTATCAACAGTCAGGTACGACAGAACCAGACCGATATAGACCTATTCCATAGTCGACCGACAACCATTACCAGTTGTCCCAACAGTGAAAATCGTGAAGGGATTAACTTCAGGTTTTATAAAAATAAACCCATGGAATTCCTAGCAAGAATCGAGGAATACTTTGCCAAACACAGAGGTAATCGCTGGAGGGAGAATAAAGAGGTGCTTGACGAATCGTTCAAGGAAATAGCAGACAATTGGTGGATGGCGATAAGAGACGAGGTGACCGACTATCAACAATTCAGAAGGCTATTCAAAGCCAAATATTGGTCTGAATCAACGCAAAATATCGCCAGAGACGGGATATGTCATGGGAAGTACAACCCTTATGGAAACCAAACTTTAACGGCGTACTTTTTGGGAAAGGTGTGCGTGGCCAAACACCTAGAGCCCCGAATACCGGAAGAATGCCTGGTCAGCAAACTCTCATACCACTACGAGGAGGATATTATCAGAGCCAGACGAAACAGTCAAATAAAGACGGTGCAAGCCATGACCGAGCTTTTAGAAATGTACGAGCACGAAGACTATTACCGTCAAAGTCGCAGGAGGTATGAAAAGCCGGAACCAAGGAATAACAACAATAATTTGAATAATAATAATAATCGGCAGAATGTGGGTAATAATAATAATTATAATTCCGCAAATCGGAATAATGCCGAGTACAATTATAACCCCAGAAATAACAATAATTTGCCCCGTTTTAACAACAATAATAATAATAGTAATATTCCTCGCATAAATAGTAATAACAACACCACAACAATAATAATCATAATAATAATAGCCGTCCACAAAATAACAACGGTTATTATAATAATAATAGTAACTATGTTCAAAATGGTCAGAGGAACCCCAACCTTTCTAATAATAATAATTATCATGGTAATTATAACCGGAATTACCCAAATGGAGGTAATAACCACAATTACAGGGCATATCGACCCAATGTCAACTACATCCGAACGGAAGGCAGTGGACACAGGAGGTACCAGCCTCAACGAAGGAGCCGATACTACGAGTACGAGACTTTCCAAGGAAGTCAGGGAAGTAATCGGTACAGAGAGTACGAGCCCAGACGTAGTTCCAGCCTGGATAATCAGCGAAGACTACCTGTAACAGAAGCCCAACCAGACGATCGAGCAGAACCAAACGAAACAGCCTCAGGACTTCAAGCTGACGCTTCCAACGGTCTAACCCGTAATGAAGCGGAACATTTAAACGAACGGAGGCAGTAATAAACCCCAATAACCCTTTACTGCTCCAATCTGCTGGGTTTAACCAAGTAGGTATGAATTTGAAGAAAAACAGAAAAAATTGTACCATAATATACAGCAATTATTTAAAGGATATCCGTAAGGACCTATTAGAAGAAAGTGAGCTTAATATTAAAAATAATGATAATGAAATAATATACATAATTGCAGAAATCGAAGGCATTTCTGTTCCTATAATGATAGACACTGGAGCCAATGTCTCCATAATAAATCGAAATGAATTGGACCGGATACAGCAGGAATGCCACAAAAACTTACCGGTACTACCTATTAATAATATTGTACTTGTAGGAGCTACCGGCCGACAGAACAAGACCATAAGAAAGCAGGTATCCCTCAATGTCAAAAGTCAGGGCATTAGTGTGGATATGATATTTCTTGTTGCAGCCGGATTACCTTTCGACATCATGATAGGATGTGACATATTGCGCCGAAACTCAGCAATTATCGACTTGTGTCGAGGAAAGGTATCACTCTTTGCTGAAGGGTCAACCTGGATAGCCAATTTAACTGATAACAAGACTTTAGACTCCAGACAACTTCTCGACCACCAAAATAAGGTGAATTACTTGTCCAACTACTCAACAAACAACAAGCCAGTACATCAGGATTCGGAGGAAGACCTATGGAAACAAAAGATCCAAGAGATACGTAACTTCCAGTGCCACAATACTAACGAGCAATTAACGGAAAACCAGCTGAATCAATTGGTAGAAATATATGAGAAATATCGGGCTGTATTTTCTGACGAACCTGGAAAGATCCGGAACTACCAATGTTCCATACGATTCAGAGAACCGGTAGAATTTAACCGAAAGTCGTACCCAATAGCACAATCTTTGAAAGAAGCCGTACGCTCAGAGATCCAGAATATGATCCGTAGAGATATCATCGAGAGCAGTCAATCGCCATACACTAGCCCAATTGTGGCCATACAAAAGAAAAATGGGAAGGTAAGGCTTTGCCTTGACGCTCGTGAGATAAATAAGATGATAATAAACGATCGTACCTCACCTGGCGAAATTGATGAAATTTTGAAGAGGTTCCACGGAACACGATTCATTACCACTTGGGATACGGTATGCGGCTATTGGCAAGTGGAGTTGCACCCAGCAAGCCGGCAATATATGGCGTTCATCTTCGAAGGGCGCAATTATCAGTTTAAGAGGTTGCCCTTCGGGTTGGTGAATTCAGTAGCTGTTTTTGTCGCCTGTATGGATCATATACTAGGACCAGAAGCGCTCCAATTCACAACTGTCTATGTTGATGATCTCCTTATAACATCAACCAACTGGGAGGAACACTGTTATCGTGTGGAGTATGTCTTGAAGAAGCTTGCTGAAAATAATGTCACCCTTAAACTGGACAAGTCCAAGCTTATAGCTAAAGAAGTTCAATTCCTGGGTTTCCAGCTAAACAGTCAAGGAATAACACCATCAACAGAAAAGGTAGACGCCATACAACGATTCCCTACACCAAAAAACAGAAGGCAACTACAATCATTTTTGGGCCTGTGTAACTATTATAGGAAGTTCCAGAATAATTATTCCGAACTAACAGCCCAGTTTCAGTACCAGTTATCGTCCAAGAATAAATGGCGATGGGGTCAAGAACAAGGCGAGACCTTCAAATCAATTAAAGAGAAATTCTTAGATGCAGTAATGCTCAACCATCCAGATTTTAACCGACCCTTCTTTCTAAACTGTGACGCTAGTAACATTAGCTTGGGTTCAACACTGTACCAAGAAGATGAAAGTGGAAACCATCTAGTAGTGAGCTTTGCTAGCAGAACCCTTAACCAGTGTGAAAAGAACTATAATGTGACGGAAAAAGAACTGCTAAGTGTAGTCTTTGCCTGCGGGAAGTTTCGGACGTATATCCTCGGATATCCAGTGACCGTCCGAACAGATCACAAGTCAATATCATTTCTAAGAAGATGCAAATTAAGCCATGGTAGATTGACCAGATGGGTACTCGCCCTACAGGAATACGATATACAGTGGGAGTATGTTCCTGGAAGTAAAAATGTAGTAGCCGACGTATTGTCAAGAGTGAATCTGGAAGAACAAACATTTGAAGGCGAAAAGGAGAGCATTTTGAAAATCTATAACATTATTAAGGACAGATGCGATTTAGAGAAGATAGTGCGGGACATCAGCAAACACCAGCAGTCCGATCCGAAGTTAAACTCTATTAAACTTCGTCTCTCCAACCAAGATGACACAATAAACAAATTTTATTGTATACATAATGGGATTTTATTCATCAAGACATCCCTTGACGAAGACGTTTGGAAGATCATGATCCCTACTACAATCGAAAAGGATATCATCCTGGACTATCACCTACGATACGGTCACATGGGAGCCATGAAGGTGATCAAGGCAATAGAAGAGAATTGTCACATAAAAAGTATCAATAGAAAAACGAGAAACTACCTTAAAACCTGTCTGATATGTCAATTGGTGAAAACCAACAATGAGAAAAAGGAGGGTATGATGATACCAATTACCTCACAAGCCAAACTGGAAAAGGTCTTTCTGGACATATGTGGTCCATTTCCCCGCAGTGGCGGACGCCATCGATACAAATATATTGTTATTATGATGGATCATTTTACAAAATTTACAAAACTATACCCTGTGAACAGAGCCACCACTCTGAAGACTCTAGGAATAATAACAAATCATTACATTCCAGAGGTAGGCAGCCCGACATCCATAATCACCGACCATGGAACGCAATTTAAGGGTTGGCGGTGGAGAAACACTCTGAATACATTGGGCATTAAGACATACAAGACGTCTGTCTACCACCCCAACAGCAATCCAGCGGAGAGGGTACTGCGAGAAGTCGGAAGAATATTACGGACTTATTGCTATAATCAACAAAAGAAGTGGCAAGAATATTTATTAGCTACGGAAGAATTCCTTAACTTGTCATATCACACCGCTATAGGTACCACGCCATACACGGCAATGTATGAAAAACCGCCTCCGAGAGAAATACAAGACATAATAGAGTTCCCCAGGAGTCAAGAATACAAATTCAATCGAATCAGATTCTACAATAAATTGCCTGAAGACCAGGAAAGGCGCAAGAACAAATATCAAAAGGCTGTTAAGAAGATAATAAGCTATGAAGTCGGAGAAAAGGTACTGCTAAAAAACAGGGAATTACCCAGTACTTTGGAAGGCATTACCAAAAAGTTATTATTGCTGTATACCGGCCCATACCTGATAATTAAAAACAATAATAACAATACGTATGTACTAAAAGATATCATTTCGAATAAAGTAAAAGGAACTTATAATCAGTTATCCATTAAAAAATATTTGGAGGACTCATAATTATGAGTTAAAACTATTATGAAGAAATTGTGAATTTTGATAGAAATAAAAATAATTACCAAATTCCAAAAATTAGTAAGTACAACTTACACCAAATATCAGAAAGAATATTGTGAACAAAATAAGAATTTTGATAAGAATAAAATTACAAAATTCAAAAATCAGTAAGTACAACATACAACAAAACATTTGAAGGATTATTGTGAATAAATAAAAAGAATTTTGAACATAATTAGCTTCAAAATTCAAAAGCAATAGTAGGTACAAGCTACACAAATATTCAAAGACTATTATGCAAGTAAAAAGAATTTGGAGGGAGATAATAATTGTCCAAATTCAAAATAATTAGTAAGTACCACTTACACAAACATTCAAAGACTATTATGAATGAAAAAAGAATTTTGAGAAATAATAAATTACAAAATTCAAAAATCAGTAAGTACAACTTACAACAAAACATTTGAAGGATTATTGTGAATAAATAAAAAGAATTTTGAACATGATAAGCTTCAAAATTCAAAGGCAATAGTAGATACAAGCTACACAAATATTCAAAGACTATTATGCAAGTAAAAAGAATTTGGATGCAGATAATTATTGTCCAAATTCAAAATAATTAGTAAGTACCACTTACTCAAACATTCAAAGACTATTATGAATGAAAAAAGAATTTTGAGGAATAATAATTTCAAAATTCAAAACGATAATAAGTACAACTTATACCAAAATAATTGAAAAACAACTATGAATAAGAAAGAATGTAGTTGAATAAAAATGTCTAAAATTAAAAAACATTAAACTCATATCATTACTCATACAAATGGTGAGAAATAACTCTGAAATATGAAAAAAGATTTTGTAAGAAAGAGATACAAAATTCTAAAGGAGAAAGGAAACCAGAATGTCATATGACTTAATCGAACAAATTAACCAAACTCACACAGAAAATAATTTAATAAAAATGGAACAATGAAGAAGGACCAGCTCACTAAAGACCAAATAGTGAGACCAAAAAACAAAAAAAAAAAAACCTGATGCTAATAATGATAATGCTGTTACGACAACCACTGTTATAGTGAAAGTGATAAAGAATTAATTCATGTTATACCATGAGCAATAAAAGTAACTCAATGGATACCAGATGGTAGAAAGAGTAAATATAAATACTACTTACTATGTAAACATGATGAAATGTATATTATACCACATACCTAAACCACCTAATATGGAATAAGCTTTAAGAGAGAAGAAGAGTCAAGTGTATAAAAGTATTAATTAATATAACGTATTATGAAGTGAAGAATCTAAAGATGTTTATTTTAGTCAAAAATGACTACTTTTACTGTTTATTTATTTTTATGACTGGATGTAGAAAATGCCATCAGTCTTATGTGTTGAGCAGAGATGATAATACCTCTGGACTCAATTGAAGTATTGGACAGCAGGGATTGAAGCCAAAAGTGCCACTCTGAACTGTTCCAATTAATTTGTTAGGGAATGTTAGGGAGTAAACACACTGGTGAGGAAGCACCAAATAAGAAGGAATATAAAATGATAATGTTATACACAAGATTGAAGATCACTTATCAATGAAAAAAGAAACTAATGAAGGAGATACACGTCATCTGAGAGGAAGCAATGGTGGAAAAGGAAGGTATATAAAGTGAAAACATGTAATCACGGAGAAAATGTAAATACAAAAGAATTAGTAGTAATTATTTCATCCGTACAGAGTATGATCTGAACTAATCACTTTTACAGGAGAGCATATGTAACATAACAAAATTATCACACTAAACATTTGAATTAATGTTACATAAATAAAAGAGAAAGTTCCATAGTGAGTGAGAGGAATAAATTGTTTAAGGATTACCCTAGAAACTGTATAATTAAGTCTATAAAATGTTAATAAAAATGGAAGATAATAAAGAAAACCATTAATTAAAATAACCTACTATGAAAAAACCAGTTAAACCAGCAGTATACCCAGTAGATTGGGGAAGCAGTACAAAAAGGGAAGGACCATAAAAAAGGAAATAATCTGTCATGAAACCATTTTAATAAGGAAACTACTAATGTGATATTTGAAGAAGGGACAAAACATATCAAGATTCCCACAAAGAGACCAGAAACAGGAAGAGATATGCCAAAACAAAATGTTAGTCATATAATAAATACCATGAGACAAAATTGAAACCGATATAGGTAAACCCAAACAAGTTACAAGATACAATACCAAAAAACACAAATTGTATATTAGTTGTAAGTGTAATATGTTAAAAAATATTATAAAAAGACTACCATAGTGTAGAACTCACTGAAAAGACTACCATGGTGTAGAATCCAATAAAGTGAAGTGAGATAACAAAATTAAGAAACTACAGAGTGTATAGTGAGAAACATAGTTAAAAAATCTATGAAAAAATCTTCAATGAAGTTTAAGTATTATAAAAAGACTACCATGAGTGTAGAATAATAATAATAAAACCATTGGAATGAAAGACAGTCTAAGGACTGACAACATTACCAGTAATAAGAGTTTTTAAATTAGATATAAGAAAAACTATTACATATAAAATGTTTTCTTTAATTATAGTTAAGTAAATAGTGAGAAGGACAAAAATACCAAAGGACAGTTCATAACTGATGGTATGACTAATATTAAGATGTTTGTTATTTATTATTAATTAGATAATATTTTAGATGTAAGGTGTAAATAGATACAAGATGTTTTTTGATCACAGTTAAAGTGTTTTCAAAAGAAACATAATACACAAGACAGTTAGTGACTGACAGTGTTACTAGTAATAGGAGTTTTTTATTTTTTCTAATTAAATTATGTCTAGGATAAGCTATGTTGTTATCATTTGATGATACAGTTAAAAAATAATAGGAATAAAATGTTTTTGTTAAAATTAGTTGATATAAAGGAAATTAGGCATAAGATGTTCATGTTATGGTTCAATGATGTTATTAGTATAAAGAAAGTTTAGTAGATACAAGATATTCTATTGTATTTAAAATCATGTCATTTAATTTTCCATTGTGTAAGTCAGAGAGGCAAGTAGGGCATAAAAATGTAATAATTTTTATTGACCGATCCTCACTAACTATCCACTAAAACATTCACTGATTGACGGTCACTAAAAATTTAAGGATTTAAAAAAGAAAGAAAATTAACTTCTTTTGGAAACAGTCAAAAATAGGCTTATGATAGTAATCAAATTCAGACTAAACAGCAAATTAATCAATATTGAAATGTTTTAATAACCAAATTATTAACAACAAAGTAATTACGGAGTTATTAGGTGTATTCCAGGGAAATATTATACCGAAAAAACAAATAAAAACCTTTAAAACACTGAATTTGTACAAAATATGGGGCATACAATCATTATGTAAAATTGTAATTTTTGGGCTTAAATGAGTTTGAAACAAACCCAGCTATATATCAAAAGATGTAAAATTAAATAATCAATATTACTGAATAGTTAGATTCATGTAAAATTAAGAAATATTTGAAATACAGTAAAAAATAAGAAAACTTGTTATGTATAGTTAGATAGTGAAACAAGTCTTAGACAGATATTTTATAATTAAACAATATGAAGAGGAAAAAGACATACCACAAATTGCCCTAAAACGACGACGTTGCGTCTATTAGTCTATTGTTAATCGCAGAGCTGAACAGTTGAAAAATGTGTTAGTGGAGTATTGAAAACCAAATAATTTGTATTAAAACCAAGTGTGGTTATGTGGCGTGTAACGGAGATGAACTAACAAGTGAAATAACCTTATCTATCAATGCCTAACACTTCACAAATTTCCAAAAACACAGTATAACACCATAAAACTCTACACCAGAAATCGACAGCCATTTTGAACAATTTTGGAACGAATTCACAGAAAACCAACACACATATTTGAACATCACACTACACAAGAGATCCATCCAGAATTCGACATCGCAGACGACGAGGGGACATTCAACACTATATTTTGGACCAACACCACTTCGCAGAAAAAGGGAACATCGTTTTATTTCTGTGGGAGAAGATCTTCAATTCCAACAGCATTGTAGCAGTCAAAATCGAGCAGACGGCGGCCATTGCTGAATTTCTATAAAGACGATCAGCCAGTGCTTCCTGGAGAGGACGTCATTTCTTCGACTTGGTTCGAAATTTAAATAATTTCTTTCTAATTGACAATTGTAATAATAATTCTGTTCTATTTCAGATATTAACATTTAGTTTAAGAATACCTGTTAAATGTATCTTGTTCCTTGCCCTCTGACCATTTCGACTCGTTAAAAGAACCATAAATTTAAACTTGTAAAAAATATATTTGTTGATTTTTCTCACTGCCGACTGTGGCGAATATTCGCCAGTGCCTGGGACATGCGCAGTTTGACTGGCGCACAATTTTGAATGAATAAACGCAAATCAGTATTCAGTTACCAGCATTGTTTTTATTTCTACCATTAATGTTATTATTATTTTTTATTAAGCAAAAACATAATTCACATTGAGAGAATAGATATAGAAGGAAATTACAAACTCAACTAATTAATTAATTATTAATTCATTAAATTAAATCATTCCATCAAACTCGATACAAGAACAAGAAAAAAATATTTGCACAATTTTTAAAGTTTGATGTATTTGTTATTTATCAATCCAACACACCTAGTTATAACATATTCTTATCATCAATATCTTTATATTTTATTTATTATTACACTTGAAATTATATTACAAATTGACTAGCCTAACCAGTGGGGCTAAAAGAAGAGCACAATACCTTTGTTATAACAAAAGCTACACACACAATATCTACATATATATTTCAATTATTTCAATTATTTTTATTCTTATTTGTAATATTTGTTATTATATTACAATATGAACAGCGAACGGAACGGCTGGAACCCACTCAAGGTTTCCCAACTGACGCCTCTGTTGGTCCAAATAATAACCAGGATGATGAGAATTTAAACGGGGGGAGGCAGTAATAAATGATAAGGACCTTTTGCTGCTTCTATCGCCTGGGTACAAAAGTGAATTGCCAAGAGCAAGTAATAACAACAAAATTACTATTATTCGCTGTAACTATTTAAAAAACATTCGAAATGAACTACTGGAGGAGGACGACACTCGCCTCCATAGTATAAATAACGAGATAATTTATATTAACGCTGAAATAGAAGGAACATTCGCACAGCTGATGATTGATACTGGTGCGAATGTATCTATAATTAACTCAACAGAATTGGAGACGATCCAAGAGAAATGTGGTAAATTATTGCCGACCTTACCTATCAATAACATAGTATTAATCGGTGCCACTGGTCGCCAAAACAAAACAATAAGAAAGCAAGTGTCATTGAATGTGATTAGTAAGGGTATAGCAATCAACATGGTCTTCCTAATTGCAAGCAGGATTACCTTTCAATATATTAGTGGGATGCGATGTGCTAAGAAAAAACTCTGCTATCATTGATTTACGATCGGAGAAAGTATCGCTGTTTACTGGAGGTCTGACCTGGACGGCCGATTTAGTCGGTAGCGAAATAGCACTTCCCAGCAGTATCCACCAGCAAATTCGTAACATTAACTATACGAATAATAACACCATTTTTAATCCAATAGTATACGACAACACGGACGAAGATTTATGGTCCCAAAAAATACAAGAAATAAGGGATTTCCGGAGCGGAATTACTAGAGAGAAATTGCCCATTACACAAGCAAATCAATTAATAAGAATTTATGAGAAGTACCGCTCAGTATTTTCAGATGAGCCAGGCAAGGTAAAAAATTATCAATGTACCCTTAAGTTCAGAGATACAGTAGAATTTAATAGAAAATCCTACCCTATTGCGCATTCATGAAAGGAGGCTGTGAGAGCGGAAATAAACCGAATGATTAATAGCGATATTATAGAACATAGCCAATCCCCATACACCAGCCCTATTGTCACTATTCCCAAGAAAAATGGCCAAGTCCGGCTTTGCTTGGATGCACGGGAAATAAACAAAAAAGTAATTAATGATAGAACATCACCCGGTGAGATTGAAGAAATCCTGAAACGTTTCCACGGTACCAAGTACTTCAGTACCTGGGATACGGTGTGCGGTTACTGGCAGGTAGAGTTACACCCACGGAGTCGCCAATATCTGGCTTTCATATTCGAGGGACGCAGTTACCAATTCAAAAGATTGCCCTTCGGATTGGTAAACTCAGTTGCCATCTTTGTGACCTGCATGGACCAGATATTGGGACAAGAAGCACTTCAGTTTACCACAGTGTATGTAGATGATCTACTAATAACATCCGAAACTTGGGAGGAACACTGCTACCGTGTGGAACACGTGCTTGAGAAGTTATCTGTCAGTAACGTCACGCTGAAGTTAGAAAAATCCAAGTTTATTGCCAGAGAAGTGCAATTTTTGGGTTTTAACTTGGACGATCAAGGAATCTCACCGTCGGCAGAAAAGGTGGAAGCAATCCAGAAATTCCCGGCACCCAAAAACAGGAAGCAATTACAGTCGTTCCTGGGACTCTGTAATTACTATAGAAAGTTCCAGGAACAATATTCGGAATTAACCGCAAGGTTTCAACCTCAATTGTCGTCAAAGAATAAATGGGTATGGTGTAGAGAACTGGATATGATTTTCCAACAAATTAAAGACAAATTTCTGGCAACAATAATACTTCACCACCCAAACTTTAAATTACCATTTTTCATGAATTGCGATGCCAGCAACATCAGTCTGGGAACGACACTGTATCAAGAAGACGAGAAGGGTCAACATCAAGTAATTAATTTCGCGAGTAGATCTTTGAACCAGTGCGAGAAAAACTACACGGTGACTGAAAAAGAATTACTGAGCGTAGTATTTGCTTGCGGTAAGTTCCGCACTTACATTTTGGGATACCCTGTTACAGTCCGAACAGACCATAAATCTATTTCGTTCTTGAAAAGCTGCAAATTGAACCATGGCAGGCTAACGAGGTGGATACTTGCCCTTCAAGAATACCATCTAAAATGGGAATACATCCCAGGTAAAAAGAATGTCGTAGCTGATGTGTTATCCCGGGTCAATGTGGAAGAACAAACTTTCGAAGGGGAGAAGGAAAGCGTGCTAAAAATATACCATCTTCTTAGCACCAGAGCCGATTTAACAACAATCTTGACAAATATGAGCACCCACCAACAAGCGGACCCAAAATTGAGAAACCTCAAAACTCGATTAGAAGAGGGAGACGAAACCGTTGCTCAATATTACCAACTAAATAACCAGATCTTGTTCGTTAAAACTTCCCTGAAGGAGGAGACCTGGAAGGTGGTTGTTCCAACGCAGATAGAAAGGGAATTGATAGTAAACTACCACATACGTTATGGGCATATGGGCGCCCTAAAGGTAATAAAAGCTCTGGAGGAGAGCTGTCCGATAAAAAACATAAATAGGAAGGTCCGAATGTATATTAAAAGCTGTAAAATCTGTCAGCTTGTAAAAACAAATAAAAACAAATAATGAGAAGAAGGAAGGTGTGATGATTCCTATCACTTCCCAAGCAAAATTGAAGAAGGTATTCCTAGACATTTGCGGACCATTTCCCCGTAGTGGAGGTCGATACCTAACAATCATAATGGACCACTTCACAAAGTATGTTAAGCTATACCCTACTAATCGAGCGACTACCCGGAAAATTCTGGGGATATTAACGGAACAGTATATCCCACACCTGGGGAAACCATCTTCGATCATCACTGATCATGGAACCCAGTTTAAGGGTAGAAAATGGCGAGATACCTTATTATCAATGGGCATTCGTACATACAAGACCTCGGTCTACCACCCGAGCAGTAATCCGGCAGAGCGGGTGTTACGAGAAGTGGGGAGGATCCTAAGAACTTATTGTCACCATCAACAAAAAAGGTGGCAAGACTATCTAGAAGCCATGGAGGAATTCCTCAACTTGGCATACCATCCAGCTATAGGAATAACCCCATACTCCGCCATGTACGAAAAACCACCCCCACGAGAGATCGCAGATATCCTAGAGTTCTCTATAAACCATATTTACAAATTTGACAAAGCTAAATTCTACAACAAGGTGGCAGAAGACCAGGTAAAACGGCAAAATAAGTATCAAAAGGCTAGTGGTAAAATAATAACTTATGAAAAAGGAGAAAAAATCTTATTAAAAAATCGTGAACTACCCAGCACACTGGAAGGAATAACGAAAAAGTTATTGCTGTTATACACTGGACCATATGTAATATCCAATGTAAAAAATAATAATACTTATGAAATAAAAGAGATAGATTCAGAAAGGATAAAGGGTGTATATAACCAGGCTTCCATGAAAAAATATTATAAGTAATTGAATGTATAGAAGATTGAATTTTGTGTGCATAATAAAATGAATAAATTCTAAAATAATGTAAGAACAATTTACAAAACAATTATTTTGAGAAAAACTTTATGGAAAAATAGTACTTAATATTTGAACCAAATTTTAGAATTAAACAAGAAGAAAAAGAATTTATATAATATATAAATTCAAAAACAAGGTAAGCACTACTTACTACCTAACATTTGAAACAACTTCTGAATTAATAAAAAAGAAAAGGAAATTTGATAAAAAATATCAAAATTTAAAAACAAAGTAAACACAACTTACTACCTAATATTTAAAACGACTTTTGAATTAATAAAAAAGAAGCAGAATTTGATAAAAAATGAACAAATTCAAAAAACCAAATAAGCACAACTTACTACCAAACATCTATGAAGCTCAAATCAGGGAATATAAAAGAAAAGAAAAAGAATTTTGAAGAATAACCACAACATTCAAAAGGAAGAGTAAGTTCACATTACAAACAATTATATATGGAACTAATTATGAAAAAATTTCGAGAATAAAGAAATAGCAATAAAAACCACTGATACAATTAAAATGAATAAACTTATTGTTAAATAAAATTAATAAGACTTTTAAGCAAAATAAGCAGAGACAATAACCACATGGAATTAATAATTAAGGAGTGCATTTGGATAAAAAGCAAGAGCAGAATAAAATTTTGAAAAAGAAGGAAAAAACTATGTATAAATAAATCCATAAGAAAAATATGATCATAAAATAAATGTCAATTATAAGAAGGACAATTAAAAGAGTAATTGCAAGAACATAAACTAGTGGAACGATTTATAAGAATTAAGAAAAAACAAAAATATAATACAAAATACATGTTACCAATGACCAGAAGGAGATTGTAATAACAGTCAAGGTATGACAGAGAGTTAAAATAAATAAAAACTTTACACTGAATAACAAGTGATAATTATATTAAACCAGCTTCCAACCATAAGGAGAAATAAAATGCCAACAGAGCTAACCATTGAGAAAAATAACTGAGATAGAAATTAACGAAGATAGAAATATTAATAGATCTGTTCAAATACGAAGTGAAGTATCCAAAGATATTTAATTTTTTTTTATAGTCATAAGGTGGACTATTCTTATGTAATTATTATTAATAACTGTCTGTAGATAAGTCCAGCAGTATTATTATGTATTGATCAGAGATGATGTGCCTCTGTAATCAATAAATGACGTAGTATGGCCAGCAGAGTAGTGTAGCCTACAGTGCCCCTCTGAACTGCCCCAGCTAACGTGTTAGGGAATTTTAGGGAATAAATATCCCAAGGATAAAGAACCAAGTTAAGGAAAAAATGGAAAAATAAAAAATAACGAACCTCAGATGACTATTACTATCAAGAAAAATCCAGTTAATAATGAAATATAGATAAGCTCAAAAATAAAGAAGAAAAAATTTAGAAATGTGAAGGAAGTAAAGAAATATAATTTAGAATAAAATTTCATAAGCAATTATTTCAGACAAACCAAGTATGATCTGAACTAATCACTTCTGGAAGAGAGCAATCTGTAGCATGACAGATAATCCACAGAAATCAATTACTAAATGATCATTAATAAACCTCAAGTATATGGACTATCCAAAAAGATCCAAATGAAAATCAATTAAAAAGCACTATAAATTATTCTAATAACAAGAAAAGTAAGCATAAAGAAAAAATCTACAACTAATATAATTATACTACAAATTAAAAACCCAGAAAACTAAAATTTGAATAACAATATTACCCAGGTAGGATAGAAGCAGGCAATGAAGATACCCAGACCAAGTGAACTGACAAAGAAAACAGACCAGAGTAAACAAAAGAATATAAAGCGAAATGATACTGAAGAACCAAGAACGAAGATAGAAGAAATATAGAATGAACCAATATACTGAATAATCAAAGACCAGTGAAGCTCAAATAGGATAAAGGAAGTGAAACTCGAACAATACCCAATAGAAACCCCATAGGGAGAAAACCAAAAAACCCCAAAAATAAATGAATGTCCCAAAAGAAAGTATAACACCCCAAAAAACCATATACTAATGTAAAACTGATAAAAACCAAAAGTGTTTAGAGTATTAAGTAACAGTGCACCCAAAAAAGTTATTGTATCGTTTATATAGACAAGTCTTAACAGTCCCCCCATGGTTAAATATTTCATATTGTAAAACTATAAAAGGACTAGTGATAATATCAATAAATAACCAGGGACAAGTGCAAGTTATTAAATTGTAATCAATAAACTTTGAAAAGGTACATGAATTACCGTGCAAGTAAATAACTTTAAGTGTTTTTGAACAGTATCATGATAATAGTTACTCAAATAATATGGTGAAGGAGCAAGGAATACTCTTGCTAATGAAATGCCACTGATTTTATTAGAACATTCCATAGAATGAATAATATAAATAGATAGCTTGTGTTTAGCACAAAGTGACAGGGAATACATCCTTAAAATTGGGAAGTACAGATCAGACTGTAAATAAATAGTTTTAAGAAGAGGTTGAACATTTAAGGGAACCAATATGTTATGTTCCTAGTTCCAAACATTAACTATATAAACAAGATTTAGTATTGAGCAGTATTGTAGTTGTAAAAGGTTATTTTGTTATTAATTTAAATTGGGAATACAATATCTAAATGTAGATACCATTCCTATATTATAAAATGTTTTTATTATGTTACTGTGTGTAATCAGTACACAAAAAAAGGTATGATTCAAAGTACCAGATTTAATAGTAAATAAATGTTATATTTTAATTGTAAAATCAATATTCAATGTTATAATAGTCAAGGAACAAATTGTTAATAAATTATATAAGAATAGAAAGTCAGAAAAGGGTACAAACTAACTACATTAGTAAAAACTTTGCAAATAGCAACAGATCAAATCTAGGCCAGATAGTAAATTTAGACTACAGAATAATTGACAAATCTAGTCCTATAAACCAACTAAACTGATAATATTTATGTAAGATAAACCCACCATCTAGTAATACGATGTAACTAATACTTTATAAAGATAGGGTCAGCAGATAAGTAAAATTATAAATAAAAATAGAATGGACTAACTAACATTATCAGAGGAGGAGTTATAGATAAATGAATTGTATTTAAAAACAATAATTAATAAACTAATTTGCAAGAAATTAAGTAAAAATAGACAATTATATCAATTTCAGATTCAATAGAATAATAATTATATCAGAGAAAATGGCTATTATCTGCTCAGAGACAGGAAACACATATTTGAACATGCTTTCCAAAATGTAAGAAATATAACTTTTTTAAAAGAAAACTTTGTAGAACTATATTAATTAGTATCAAAATGAGCAAAATGGAATAAAGAAACCGAATATGTATTTAGTATTTCATACAGTTAATTAATAACGAAAATATTTTCCGAGTATAATGTATTCAAATAAAATGTATCAGAAACTAAGATAATTTGAAACAATGTATAATATATATTAAATTGGCTAAAATTTTCAAGAGACGAAGGAAATGAGAACAGTTCATTATTATCCGTTGAAGAGTGTACTTAAACGAGATTGTTGCTTTATATAACCTATGAATGGCGTCTTATAATTGAACCAAATTCGGTGAAACATTTTTATAAATTTTTAAATTGAATGTTTTAACTTGTGAACTGTGAAAATAAACAATGAACAGTGTATCACCAATAAACAGAACCACACACGCCTAATTAATTACAATAACACCAATACAATAAAATTTACAGACGAACAAACCAGGTTAAACTCGACACGTATAGACAAAGTGAAATAAACATAATCACAACAATTCACACCAAGTGAACTATTAAACAATACACCAGTGACACTCAATTAACTCCAGAACCATTATACACAATTGCTGAGATCATTTAAATGGAGAAAAGTACATCTTTATTTGAAACAAATATTTCGTCGAGGTTAGACGTTCCACTGCGCATGATCAGGTCGGCAATTTTGATTCGTCGCCATTCTTACCACAGCAAGGCAGCGAATTTCTAGACTGCATTTGGTTTGAAATAATTATTATATAAACTTTATTTATCAATTATAACATTGTATTTGTTAGTATTAAGGCATTTATTATTGTAAGTGTTATACTTTCCTGTCCATACCCTTCTCTGGCTATTCTTAAATAATCGTTCAAAGAACTATATTTTATTTAAAAACAATGTAAACTTTTTTATCGACCGGCCCTGAGTGAGTCGATACTGCTGTGTAATATCGATTCTTATCGATAACTTAAATAATTTGTTAATAAACTTTCTGTTTATGCAATTTGGATTTAATTTCTATTTGAATTACATAATGAAGAAATTAATCGAGAACTCAGACTAACCGAAAGGCGGTACATACGAAATAACGAACGCCTCGAAGAAGAAGAAGAAGGGAGCCGTCTTTCGACTAGGACTGGAGTTAACCAGATTGTCATCAAGTGAATTTACAGAAGGTGACATTACTACACTAATAAACATAATAACATTCAATTATTAACCACAAACATTAATCACGATTATTTTTTAAATATTAGGAATATAAATTACACAAAAAATATTTTTTCAATAACAACAAAATTTTTTTTTTTTGAAATAAAATTATTTTTTTTATTTCAAATTTTTTAACAGCAGTCACACAGATTTTATTTTGTAACCACATGAACTGTTACAAAATTGGCGGTCACAACAGTGGGGCTTAACGAAGACACACGGAACGTTACAAAATTGGCGTTTCCAAAGTGGAACTTCGACAACAGAAACACACAGTATAAATTTAATAATACACGAAAGTAAATGTTACAATAATAATGATATAAAATTTAATAAAATTAAAAGTGAATTTAACAGTAAATTTGACGCTAAATTTGAGGAACAGAGTAGAAAATTTAACGAGCTTAAAATTGATATTAATGAGGTCAAAATTCAGTGTGTGAGCAAGTGTAACGAATTGAAACAAGATATTGAGAAAGTGGTAGAGTCAGTAGGAAAACAAGTTAAAAGTAAAGTAACTCAGATAATTAATAACAAGGTGAGTAATAACGATAATTATAATAAAGAGATAACAAGTGATAACAATGATGTTGAAAATGATAATATAATTAAGAATGTGGTATCAGAGAGTGATACATTGAAAATAGTTATTGAAATAGTGAGTGAGAGTGAGCGAGTAATGGGTTGTAACGGAGTAGTAATTAGTGTTGATGAATTAGAGAAAGAGTGGCAAGAGAGATTAGGTGAGTATTTAGGGCAAAGGGCAAAATTTTCCTGTAGTATGAGTGAAGTACAGACTTCACATGTGTTTTATGAGGACAAAGGTTCCTCCAATGGTTATGTGGGAGACATGGTGTCTCTAAAGGGTCCCGTAAGTTGTTGTAGTGATGTATTTGTATCTGGTAAAGCCAGAAAGTATTTTAGTGGTTTTATGTTGCCCTTTGCATTGAATGAGATAGTTCAGGGGGGTAGTGACAGGTGTTATGATGATGAAAGATGTTTTGAGAGAGAGTTGTGTGCAGATAGAGAGATAATAATATATCAGTTAAAGACAAAGTATAAAGAATTGAGAGAGAGGTTAGACGTGGTGAAGATAAACAATATAAAATACTTGCATTATGAAATAGAGAGAGATGAATATTTTGATAAAACTGTTATAAATGATAAAATAACTTACCTGATGTTAACCAATAATACTGATGGAGACTGGACAAAAATAACTAATATTGACAAGGTTTATGAAATAATAAAAGGGAATAATCCTATAAACTATAATGGTACAATGAATGACATAGAGTTAATGGGGTATAATAATAATAATAATAAATTGAGTGTGAGTAAGAATGAGAAGTGTTATAAAAAAATAAGACTATTATACAACGATGGCGGTTAGATAAGAAATCAGTGTATGAACATTTTTAAATATTTTAATTTATGGTTATGACCTTGCTGAATTAGGAAATGAAGTGTGGTAAACTGAAAAATGATGACGAAGAATTTGTAAATAAATTTCTAGTAAAATTGATTGTGTCTGTATTGTAAAATGTTCTATGTAAACAATGCGTGGGTAGTAGAAATTGATTTTAATAATAATAATATTTTATCAGACAAAAGAAATACTGAGTTGGTAATTAATGAATTGTAATTGTGCTGATGTTGTGTTTTAATGAATTTGAGATGTTTAAAATATTTTGATTGATTTAAAATGTTATATAAAGAAATTGTGATGATGAATTTCAATTATTTTATGAGATTTGAATTTGATAATAATTAATAAATAAATAAATGTTAAATTGTGTTTAGTTTGTGGAATAACATGGTTGTTAAAATGTTTCAGAAGGTACATGGAGTTATTGGTGTTTGGTGTTTATTTTGTGTTTATGACAGTATGTGAGTGATGAATTTTATAATGCAATTTAAATAAAGTAAAATGTTCAATGTCTAAATAGCAAATTTTAAATTAAATGTTATGTAAAAGGAAGGTTGATAACAAAGAAAATTTTGGAAAAGTTAATGGTATAGTAAATAATAAATCATTGATAATTAATTAATAGAAGTTCAATTGCAATTAAAACATAATGGTTATAATTTTATGTGCAAATGTAAGGATGTAAGGTGTAATTTCTGATCAACCTTAAAGGTGAATTGTTTGTTTTAATGGAATAATCGCAACGTTAATTATGAGTATATTGTATGTATTATGTTAAGAATGAAAAATCAATTAAGTAATGAATACCCAAACATATAAGAGTTGATCTTCCGTGAATTGCAGTAGCGGTGTCAGTGTGAGCCTTATATGTCTTTTGGTAGTTTCCCCACATTTCGGGCGGTCACGGTTTCACCAGGCCCTGGCCGTGGAATTATGTAAGTAGTTACAAAATTGGTGAATGTTGAAAATGACCCGGGGGGGGGGGGTAAAAGGGGAAACTACATAACTATGGAACAGCGGCTATCGTCGAAGGTGTCGATAGTGCCATGTATAAGGGTGTGTGAATCATTTTAGTAGGATTACTGGTGTCCTCGGACATCAGTAATACCGAATTGTTATGTAACGCTGAACCAAGAACGGTATAGGCAGCGTCTATACCTTATACATGTAACTTCAGTTCTTGGGAATGCAAATGGATGCCACAGTCCAACACCAGGAAAAAATATTGTGTGTAGAAAAGGAGCTGGCCGTTACAAGCCAGGGGCACAGATATAGCATCTGTGCATAAGGCAAACGCTCGATCCAGTTCATCCGGCGGGTGGTTACCTAATTGTAACTGGGTAAAAGGGGGACTTTGAGTAACGATGTAGTGGGAGTATAGCTGTAAATGCAGTGAGAGGGTGACGACCTCTGTAAACAGCGGGCGGTCAACTTATAACATGCCTCTATAGAGAGAGTTGGGGGTTGACAATCCATAGAGCTGTTCAGTAACTGTTGCTATGACTATGACTCAATGAGTAGCGATGTATGTCCCTATAAGAGCAACCAATTTTAAGTGATCGAGTCAATTATAATGTTTTATTTTGATTCAAAAATACTATTGTACTAGATAGGCTGTTTAGGAGTAAGTGATTTAAATGTGATGTGCTTTGTGTAATGATTTCAGAAAAGACTTTACTAACACTCAAAAGACTTTCAAGTATATAAGATGTTTATCAGATTCTGTTTAGTATGTTTTATTGTGTCATTATTGTTAATATGTTAGTGGTAAGAATTATGAACATGTGTACTTTATATAATTTTGAAATATGTCTGTAGTAAGGTCATTCACCTTGCCAAGAAAATCAGCTGATTGCTGGAGTTATAAATGTAGTATGTCACTTACAAATAATTTATAAGAATTATTATTATTCCAATTCAGCAGTTACAAGTTCCAAATTAATTCAAAAATAGCGGTCGAGTCGTCCCAAACAATTCTTAAGTCACCTTCGATATTAGGTTTAACCCTAATCTTTGAGGTTAATCTTGGTTTTGTAGTTTGTGTAATTCCAACGACTCCCCGACGTCTTCTTAGTCTTGGTAATTATAAAATAAATGTTGATAATAACATTCATGTTCTTATGTTCATGAAATAATAACGCATGGATATGATTTATTAACATAATTGTTTAATCTCTGTAATTGGTGTTCAAATTGATAGAAATTTTCATTCGATACACATGTTAGTAACAATCGATATTTATCTCAGGAGTGAATAATAAAATAGGTTTAATATATTTCATGGGAATTCTTGTGGCTGCTACGAAAAGTTCCATTACATGATAATTAACAATATAGAGTACCTTTACAAATCGTCTAGTACTTATAATCTTAAAAAATTACAAAATTAAATAAGAAATAACATACAATGTCTGATGAGATTCAATACGCTTCGTAAACAGCATGCTGGTTAGAGTGACGTCATCATCATGGGTGCCGTCGTCCGTGTCAGAGAATAATTGAAGTTTATTAAATATGTCAAAATAAATGTTTTCCTTGTAATCACTGTTTCTTTTAGATATGGAATTTGTTTTCACTTGTTAAAATGTTACTAGTGATTAGTGTTAGTGTGATTTAGAGTGTTGTCTAGTGGTTGTTCATTTTTTGATAAAAATATTGTCAGTTATTAAGCCGAATTATACTTTACACAACTAGGCGAGATTGCTGAACGTCTTCTGGTTTATTCTTTATATTTTCTTGATTGTATGTGTTCCTGGTTAGTGAAATGATTGTAGTGGAGGAATTATTTATCTTCAGTGGTTGTCATAAAAAATTTTCTTTCACAAAACGGTTTAGTATTTTAGATTTTTAATTTAATAACATCTCAGCACGCACTATTAAACTGTTCTCCATCACAATTAACAATTAAGTGTTATTTCTTCTTATTTAGTCACCGAACTCATACAAACTTCTTAAATTTTGATTGGCCATTTATGTACAGGTTAAGTGTTATATGATCAATACCCATTATCTACTTTACATTTTATAAATTACTTTTAATATATAATGTTATTATTATATACTAATGATACATGCAATGTTTATATGATTATTAACTAGATAATTATAAACAATTTGGTACTAAACATGCCTCAGTTTATAACTGTAAAACCTTAGTAATTAATGAATTTCTCTGATATATGATGGAACAATTTGTTATGGTTGATTGTAATTTCTACCTTGACTCCCTGAGATAAATATATTTAAATTAATTAACTGATAACATAAACTCCTATAACATATAACAAAACTCTTAATAATAATACTTGTTTTTGACAGTTTTAGTTTAATTATACTGTTAAACCATTGTCTGTATGATGAACTAATTTTTCTGTCTGTTAATAATAATAAAACACTTTTTTATAAAAAACTAAGTAGCACACTGTTTAAATGTAGTTTGTGTCACTATTTATATTCTGTCACTTATATCACTGTAAGGGGTTGTGTCCCTTTTTCTTTCCTTGATTATAGGCCTATACAATTTTGTTTTATACAATTTTATTTTATGAATAGGTACTCTTTATTGGGTTTGGTTGGGTTATTCATGCCAAGTTAGTTAGGCCTAGTAGGTTTATTTATTTAAATTTTTGTCTGTTTACTGCCCTATTCTACTGGGTAATTTCTGGGTGTCTTGATGATATTAAATAAGTCAAAGGTTGTTTTTATTTAGTTATATTTGGTTCCTTACTAATTTCTTTAAAACTTGGTATTTTCCTTTAATTGGCTATTAATTGTGATTTCTTGTTCCCTCTCTGGATAGGGTTTCCATATTATATTTACAATTCTTTTTATAACATTTTGTTTCGTTACAAATTGCCTCCCTTCAGAAGTAATTATTTCTGAACACTTCATTAGGTGTGAGGACATAATTACTTATGTTACATTTTCCTTTTCTTCATCGTGATATTTTTTCATGGATTGTTGATTATAATTGCCCTTGATCTTCTTTGACATGGGGTCAGTTAATTCATACGTGTTGTTGTTGTGGTTTTTTGTTATGGTGTAGGGTCCAACGTATAGTAACAACTTCTTTGATATCCCTTCTAGAGTGCTAGGCAATTCCCTGTTCTTTAACAACACCTTCTCTCCTACTTTTTATTTAATTATTTTACCCTTTATTTTCTGGTATTTGGTTCTACGTTTTTCCAGATTTTCCATCACCTGATTATAAAATTTTAATTTATTAAATTGGTACTGTGGAGACTTAGGAAATTTAATTAATTCTTGGATCTCTCTGGGTGGTTGTTTTTCATACATGGCAGTGTATGGAGTGCAATTTATAGATGGATGATAAGCCAAGTTTAAAAAATCTTCTGTAGCTGATAAGTAATCAGGCCACTTCCTTTGTTGTTGATGGCAATAGGTTCTTAAGATTCTACCAACCTCTCTCAGTATTCTTTCTGATGGTACTGGGGTGGTATACGGAGGTCTTGTAACTTTTGATGTTCAGTTCTAACAATGTGTTCTTCCATTTTCTGCCTCAAAATTGTGTACCATGGTCTGTAACTATTGAGACAGGTATTCCTATTTCTGGAATGTATTGAGTAGTTATTACTTCAAGAATTTTCTGTGTAGTTGCTCGACTGATTGGATACAATTTGGTGAAGTGGTCCATAATGATTATAATGTATTTATATCGGCTTCTACCTTCACTCCTAGGAAATGGTCCGCATATGTCAATGAATAATTTTTCCAATTTTTGTTCTGACGATATAGGTATCATTACACCTTCCTTTCGTTCATTATTAATTTTGACCAATTGGCAGATATGACAGGATTTTATATAATTTTGTACTTTCCTGTGTATGTTCTTAATGTAACAATTCTCCTTCAATGCTTTCACTACCTTTACTCCACCCATATGTCCATATCTTATGTGATATTCCAACACTAGTTCTTTCTCCATGATTCTGGGAATGATTACCTTCCAGTCTTCTTGGTTCAATGTATTTTTTATAAACAAAATTCCTTCTTGTTCACAATAGAAGTGGTTTATTGGAGAGTTTTGGTTCTCCAAACATTCTTTGATTTTTATTAATTTTGGGTCTAATAATTGGTTTGCTCTGATATTTTGTAATAATGCCTCCAAATCAGATCTACTTTTGAGAATGTTGTACACCTTGATAATCCTTTCCTTCTCACCCTCAAATGTCTGGGTGTCCAGGTTTTATTCGAGATAACATGTCTGCTATCACGTTTTGACTCCCTGGAATATATTCCCATTTGATATTATACTCCTCCAAGGCGAGTATCCACCTTGTAAGCTTTCCGTGACTCAGCTTACAACTTCTCAAAAATGAGAGGGACTTAAGATCTGTTCTGACAGTTAGAGGATATCCTAAAATGTACGTTCGGAATTTACTACAAGCAAAGACTATGCTTAATAGTTCCTTTTCAGTAACATTATACCTTCTCTCACAGTGGTTTAACACACGACTGGCGAAACTGATGACTAAATGGTTTCCTTCTTTGTCTTCTTGGTACAATACCGTCCCAAGACTGACATCACTTGCATCACAGTTCAAAAAGAATGGGTGATCAAAATTTGGATGATGAAGGATTACTGTCTCTAAGAATTTATCCTTTATCTGTTGTAGTATAGCATCCTGTTCATGTCCCCATATCCATTTGTTTTTGGAAGACAGCTGTTCCTGAAATTTAGCTGTTAATGCGGAATAATTGCGTTGGAACTTCCGGTAGTAATTACACAGTCCTAAGAAGGATTGGAGTTGCCTCTTATTCCTTGGTTGTGGGAACTTCTGGATTGCAGTAACCTTTTCTTGTGATGGGGAAATACCTTGTTCAGTCAAATTAAAACCTAAAAATTGAACATCCTTCGCTATTAACTGGGATTTTTTGAGTTTTAGTGTTATGTTGTTCTCTGCTAACTTACTCAATACATATTCCACCCTGTGACAATGTTCCTCCCAGTTGGATGAGGTAATCAACAGGTCGTCTACATAAACTGTGGTGAATTGTAGTGCTTCCTGACCCAATACCTGGTCCATACATCGTACAAAAATTGCTACCGAAATGACTAATCCAAATGGCAATCTCTTAAACTGATAGTTTCTACCCTCGAAAATAAAAGCCATATATTTTCGACTCATCGGGTGCAACTCCACCTGCCAGTAACCACAAACTGTGTCCCAGGTACTGATGAATTTTGTACCGTGAAATTTTTTTAGAATTTCTTCTATTTCTCCAGGTGACGTGCGATCATTTACTATATGTTTATTTATTTCTCGGGCATCCAAGAAAAGTCGAACCTGCCCGTTCTTCTTCTAAATTGCTACTATTGGCCTAGTATATGGTGATTGGCTATGCTCAATTATATCATTTAACAACATTTTATTAATCTCAGCCTTAACCGCCTCCTTCATTGAATATGGTATAGGATAGGATTTTCTGTGAAATTCTGCTGGTTCTTTAAATTGTATTCTACACTGATAGTTTTTTACTTTTCCTGGTTCTTCTGAAAATACATGTTTATACTTCTTATATATCATAATGAGATCTTCTACTTGTTTTGCTGTCAAATTATTTGTGTCTTGGTGTCTAAACTCTCTTATCTCCTGTAATTTACTGTTTCACAGGTCTTCATTTGTCATATTATAGATTATTTTTCTGCATTGGGTGTCATTCTTTAAAAAATTTAATTTCCTAACTTGGTGATGGGTACGGTTCAGAGGGGCACCATCGCTTCCTATTAACTCTGCCGTCCACATAACACCTTCTGAGTTCAAGGACACCTCCTTGCTCAGATCAATAATGGCCTAATATTTCCTCAGCATATCGCATCCGATTAATATTTCGAATGGTAGGCCGATTGCGACCAGACATATAATATTAACTGCAACACCCTTGCTTTCTAGTTCCAATGACACTTGTTTTCGCACTGTTTTATTTTGACGCCCAGTGGCACCTATTAAAATAACATTATTGACAGGTAAGGTAGGTATTATATTTTTCCTTTGTTTCTGTATTCTCTCCAGTTCAGCGTCGTTAATAAGTGATACATTTGCACCAGTATCTATCATTACTCGTGTAGGAGTTCCTTCAATTTGAGCGGTTATGTATAAGATTTCATTATGCTGGTTGGTTCTACTTGTCACCGTTTCCTCCAACAGTTCTTCTCGAAGATTCTTCAAATAATAATTGTAAATAATAGTAAGATTTTGACTATCCGTCCTTAAAATTTGGTGGTTTTTGTACCCAGTAGATAGGAGCAGTAAGGGGTCGCGAGGGTTTATTACTGCCTCACTCCGTTTAAATTAATGCCATCATGATTATTTTCCGGGCATGACTGTTGATTTGCCTGGAATGGTGTGCCAGTTCCTGGTTGTTCACCTTCTCGGTTGTCTAATTGTTCACTCCCCCTCGGTTCTCGGAAGTCCTCCTGGCTTCTACTTCTTACTCGGTTCTCATGGTGATTCATCCCTCTGGGATTTCCTCTTCGATCATAACTGTTATTAAAATTGTTCCTCCGAGGTTGTTGGTATCTCCAGTAATTCCCTTCTTCTGCACTAATATAATTTATTCGTGGTCGGTACGGACGATTATTATTATAATTACCCTGGTTGTTATGATTGGTATTAACTCCTGGGTTATTTCTAAAATTATTATAATTTTGGTTGGTTCGGTAATTATTATAATTATTATTAATTCTATTACCCGGATGGTAATTTTGATTGGGCCTGTAGTTACTATTATTGTTAATTGGATTTTGATTGAAGTTTGCTTGTTGGTTATTATTTGGGGTAACATTTCGGTTGTAATTACGATCGTTGCCATTAAAGTTATAATTATTCCGGTTATTCATATTATTATTGTGATTATTATTCATTCCATGGTTATTATTTCTTGAACCGCACTGATCAGTTCGTTGTCTGCTTCTTTTGTAGTAACCCTCGTGCTCATAATTTTCTAACAAGTCAGCCATTTCATGGACCGTTTTAATCTGGCTTCCCAGGCGTGCTCTGGCAATTCCTGTGTCATAATGGTATGCCATTTTAGTTACTAGGGATTCATCTGGTATTCTTGGCTCCAGGTGTCTAGCCAAACACACCTTTCCCCAGAAGTAAGTAGTTGGAGATGTACCTCTATTTACATCATATCTTCCCTGACAAATGTTGTCCCTGATAATATTTTGTATAGCTTCGGACCAATATTTTTCTTTAAATAATTTTTTAAATTGAGCGTAGTCCATTATCTCATTCCTGGTTGCTGTCCACCAGTTGTCCGTAATCTCCCTAAAATGCTCATCCAACATCTCTCTAATCGAGCTCCAGATAGTTATTCTATGTTTATTAAAATGTTCCTCAATTCTGGCCAGGAATTCCATGGGGTTTCTACGATAATTTTTGAAATTAATCCCTTCTCTGGTTTCATTTGTGGAAATATGAGTAATATTATTTGGTCTGGTCCTAATTAATTCAATGTCTTCTTGATTTTGGCGTACTTGACCAATTAAATTATTCACTGTAGTGTTAATATTGTCACACCTTTCTCCAGTTTGTTTCTGTAAATTTACTAAATTTTCTTGTTCCTTTTGTATTCCTTCTATTTGAATACGATTATTTTCTTGGACCTGGTCTATTCTAGCATTTACCATTACTTTGTTTTGTGTGATGGTTTCGTTAGCTTTTCTCAATCTCTCATTAGTGTCAGCTGTTTCTTGCTTCCTTTCCTCATCGATTTTGTCCATCTTCTGGTTAATTGTATCATTTACTTGTTCAATTTTACCATTAATTCTTCTTAAATTCTCTTCATTGATTTGCCTGAATTCTTCCTTCATTTGGTTATTATTGTCACTTATAGTTTGCCTTAAGGTTTCGTTAGTACTTTCTTTAATACTGTCGATTTTCTCATTTATCCGTTTTAAATTCTCGTTAGTGTCTTCTCTGTTTTGGTTAAATCTCTCCTCCATCTGTTTTATTAAATTTTCACTCCTTTTCTCATTTTGTACCATTGAGTTCTCGTTAATCTCTTCCTTCATACCGTCTATTTTCTCATTCGTTTGTCTGTGATCTTACTTGATGCTCTTCAAATCTTCCTTCGTTTGCTTGTTTTGTTCCTCCATTTGTTTTAATAAGTTTTGACTCAAAATTTCATTTTGTTTCTTTGAGTTTTCACTGAATTCTTCCTTGATGTTCTTAAAATTGTCATTCGTTTCTTCCTTATTTCTGTCCATTTTTTTCACTCATACTATTCATTAACTCCATTAATTTTATAAGATTCGGATCTCCTCTATCTTCCTTTCTTGCTACCGTCTCCACATCCTCCACCGATGTTACTTCTTTCTCTTCCATCCTGACTTCTTTCTCTTCCACCCTGACTTCTTTCTCTGCCTCCTTCATCCGTTTCAATGATGTTGCCCTCTTATGCATCTTTATTATTTCTTGGAACCTATAGCAGTCGCCAGCTAAAAATTTAGGAAATTAATTTGCTTGTTTCAATTTCTTCACCTAATATTCCCTAATTTCAGCCTCACTAGTTGGTGCGCCAATTTATTACTCTTCACGTCTATCCTGTGTTATAATATTTTGCCCGTGTTAACTTTTAAATTTTAAGTTGTAATAAAAAGTTGTAAATACTGTATCAGTTGATCGTGAAATATTTATGTTGCGTGTTTTGTAACGTGATTTATTATATAAGTTAAGAAGTGAATTATTCTGCCGTGGTTTAATAATCAGAATTATTATTATTCCAATTCAGCAGTTACAACTTCCAAATTAATTCAAAAATAGCGGTCGAGTCGTCCCAAACAATTCTTAAGTCACCTTCGATATTAGGTTCAACCCTATTCTTTGAGGTTAATCTTGGTTTTGTAGTTTGTGTAATTCCAACGACTCCCCGACATCTTCTTAGTCTTGGTAATTATAAAATAAATGTTGATAATATCTTATGTTCATGAAATAATAACGCATGGATATGATTTATTAACATAATTGTTTAATCTCTGTAATTGGTGTTCAAATTGATAGAAATTTTCATTCGATACACACATTAGTAACAATCGATATTTATCTCAGGAGTGAATAATAAAATAGGTTTAATATATTTCGTGGGAATTCTTGTGGCTGCTACGAAAAGTTCCATTACATGATAATTAACAATATAGAGTACCTTTACAAATCGTCTAGTACTTATAATCTAAAAAAATTACAAAATTAAATAAGAAATAACATACAATGTCTGATGAGATTCAATACGCTTCGTAAAAAGCATGCTGGTTAGAGTGACGTCATCATCATGGGTGCCGTCGTCCATGTCAGAGAATAATTGAAGTTTATTAAATGTGTCAAAATAAATGTTTTCCTTGTAATCACTGTTTCTTTTAGATATGGAATTTGTTTTCACTTGTTAAAATGTTACTAGTGATTAGTGTTAGTGTGATTTAGAGTGTTGTCTAGTGGTTGTTCGTTTTTTGATAAAAATATTGTCAGTTATTAAGCCGAATTATACTTTACACATCTAGGCGAGATTGCTGAACGTCTTCTGGTTTATTCTTTATATTTTCTTGATTGTATGTGTTCCTGGTTAGTGAAATGATTGTAGTGGAGGAATTATTTATCTTCAGTGGTTGTCATAAAAAATTTTCTTTCACAAAACAGTTTAGTATTTTAGATTTTTAATTTAATAACATCTCGGCACACACTATTAAACTGTTCTCCATCACAATTAACAATTAAGTGTTATTTCTTATTATTTAGTCACCGAACTCATACAAACTTCTTAAATTTTGATTGGCCATTTATATACAGGTTAAGTGTTATATGATCAATACCCATTATCTACTTTACATTTTATAAATTACTTTTAATATATAATGTTATTATTATATACTAATGATACGTGCAATGTTTATATGATTATTAACTAGATAATTATAAACAATTTGGTACTAAACATGCCTCAGTTTATAACTGTAAAACCTTAGTAATTAATGAATTTCTCTGATATATGATGGAACTATTTGTTATGGTTGATTGTAATTTCTACTTTGACTCCCTGAGATAAATATATTTAAATTAATTAACTGATAACATAAACTCTTATAACATATAACAAAACTCTTAATAATAATACTTGTTTTTGACAGTTTTAGTTTAATTATACTGTTAAGCCATTGTCTGTATGATAAACTAATTTTTCTGTCTGTTAATAATAATAAAACACTTTTTTATAAAAAACTAAATAGCACACTGTTTAAATGTAGTTTGTGTCACTATTTATATTCTGTCACTTATATCACTGTAAGGGGTTGTGTCCCTTTTTCTTTCGTTGATTATAGGCCTATACAATTTTGTTTTATACAATTTTATTTTATGAATAGGTACTCTTTATTGGGTTTGGTTGGGTTATTCATGGCATGTTAGTTAGGCCTACTAGGTTTATTTATTTAAATTTTTGTCTGTTTACTGCCCTATTCTACTGGGTAATTTCTGGGTGTCTTGATGATATTAAATAAGTCAAAGGTTGTTTTTATTTAGTTATATTTGGTTCCTTACTAATTTCTTTAAAACTTGGTATTTTCCTTTAATTGGCTATTAATTGTGATTTCTTGTTCCCTCTCTGGATAGGGTTTCCATATTATATTTACAATTTTTTTTAAAACATTTTGTTTCATTACAATATATATATATATATATATATATATATATTACTATAATACTTATAACTATTTTACCTCAAGATGTATTTTTTCCTTTAGGGACATGTTTCGGGAGATCCTGTTCTCCCATCTTCAACCTTCGCCATCTTGCTTCTGGTGCAGTATTTGTGTGTTGGCTTCTGTTGTTGGACAGAAGCCAACACACAAATACTGCACCAGAAGCAAGATGGCGAAGGTTGAAGATGGGAGAACAGGATCTCCCGAAACATGTCCCTAAAGGAAAAAATACATCTTGAGGTAAAATAGTTATAAGTATTATAGTATTATATACATCAAGAAACGGACTGTAGCAGAAAGTGATTGAAATATATATATATATTCAATCACTTTCTGCTACAGTTTGTTTCTTGATATATATAAAGTATTTAAAATTTTATATTTTTATTACCTCAAGATGTTCTTTTCCTTATTTTGAACATGTTTCGAGAGTTCCTGTTCTCTCATCTTCAGCCTTTGCGATCTTGTTTCTGGTGAAGTATTTTTTTGTTGGCTGCTGGATGTTATTAAGGTAGTTTAGATGTTATTAAAGCTTAACATCTTAGATGTTATTAAAGCACACAAAAATACAACTTTAAAATACCAAAGACCAACAAACTACCTTAATAACATCCAGCAGCCAACACACAAATACTTCACCAGAAACAAGATCGCAAAGGCTGAAGATGAGAGAACAGGGACTCTCGAAACATGTTCCAAATAAGGAAAAGAACATCTTGAGGTAATATAAATATAAAATTTTAAATACTATATATATGTGTGTGAGTTAGAAACTGGAGGAGGAGGAGAATACCGAAATCTTCTGAAGAAGGCCACAAAGGGCTGTCGAGCCAATATGGATGATGATGACTGATATTTTCAGTCTCCAGTGATGGTGGTAATAATTCTGTTATCTGTACATGAGACAAAGTTATTCTTATAATTGTAAAACAAACTAATTATTTTTAAGTTCTTGTTGTGATATGTTTCCAAGATACTTAAGAATTACAATTTAAGAATATATGAGGTTTGATCAAAGGTTCATGCAATTTTTTAATTTCCCGCATTAGAAATGGCCAATTAAAAAACTGTTTCTATGAGCTGTTGGTACAAATGTTAGTGACAATCTTTAGCTGCAGAGAATACATATTTTAGGTCTGACATCTAACCGAGTAAGTTGTGTTTTGCATAAATGTTGCAGAAGGGTTCTGATGAGTCTGTTATGCATGAACATTGAACAAATGGTATAAATGCTTCCAAAATGGTTGTGACTCTGCTGAAGATGACAAGAGTTTATAGATGATGAGCCTTACTAATAAGGCTACTGTGGTTACTAAAGGATACTATTGGGAATATTACATTGCAGCTTGAAGCTATTCATAGAAAATGGTCATTTAATAGAAGAAGAATTTATGGGACTGCTCTCTGATAATACCTTAGCTGACACATCAACAATTATTCATGTGTTTTTGGCAACAAAAAAAACAATGACACTGCAACCCATTGTTTGCCCCATGTGACTTTCCCACTTACCAAGACTGAGAAAAAACATGAAACAACAGTGTTTCATGATTGTTTGAAGATACAAAACAAAAATCGTTGAGCAAGTTTATGGGTTTACCTGTAATTTTTTTAATTGTGTAAACTTCTTGATGAAACCTCTTAAAGTAAAAATGTTGTTATCATCCAGATTTAAGTAATGATGGGTTATGTGATTTTTTGTTCTGTTTTATTTTACAGTTTACTTTTCATGGTGCCATTTGCCTGTGCATTGTTCCCACAACGTTGGTATGTTCTTTTTTATGTTTCTATAACTTTTTATAATGTATGTAACCATTTTAATTAGATAGTTGTCACTTTAACTCTTTGATGGGCATGGTTTTTGGAGCAAGATTTTTTTACTAGCACACCAACCTAATGACTTGTACAATTTTACCTTTTTCAGAAAATAAATAATAATTTAGTTTCACTTATATTACTACTTTAAATATAATTAATTTAAATAACTTACAGTATAGTTAAGTTAAATAAATAATAGTCAGTTTGACTTTCCACACTACTAAAATCTTCTTCACTCTATATAAAATCCTTTCCAGTAATTATTTCCCGTATTTCTTATTCAGTTAAATGTCAACTCATGTTTAACACTTAATATATCTCTGCTTGTAACTTTTGTAACTTTACTACACTAAAATAAGATTTATAACACTGAACTTAACACAACTGTAAATACATATAGTCAGTTATAACAATTAAGATTGTAAACACATGGTCAGTAATATGTAATGCAAATGATAAAAAGAGCTGTGAAGTATTTTTCAAGCAGTTCAGATTATTGCCAATAAATTCATCATGCTACAGACAGCATAGGAAATAAAAGAATATTTTAAAACATCTGTGCTAACTGAACACTATGCGCCTGTTCTGAAACATGCAAACTCGGTGATGGTGGCCGGCTACTGTATGTTCTCAAATGTTCATACTCCTCAAGGGGTTAAATTATCTTTTTAAGTGTGTGTGTGTGTGTGTGTGTGTGTGTGTGTGTGTGTCCATACATTAAGCTAGATTAAGAGTACAAAAGAAACAGTAAAAATGAAAGCAACTGTACTACCTCAACGTACATCCATTACCAATTTGTACACACACACTGTAACGGCCACTTAGGCTACTTAACCTAGAGGAAGCGAAAAGTGTGCTGGAGACCATACAGAGTGACAGGACTTGCAATCAACACTCTTTTAACAAGTAAAAATTTTTATTAGTGTTTAACTTGTGACACACTGTTCTCCCAAGTGGCATTTTCTATAAGAGCGTTAATTTATATTGGTACGAAATATTCAGTTACAAAGTATGACCAGTTACAAAGTGTTCAGTTACAACTTGTTTAAACAGCTGGAGTTCTTGATCTAAGGTGTTGTGAGTTCTTAACAAGATGTTTAACGTGAACACCAGGGGGCCAGTCTATTCAGTTGATGTTGACTGAAGGGTGATAATTAAAATATTTCCCACCTGTGCTTTTGTGTTGAAGAACTCACGGTACCATGATGAACAGTGTGCCATGAGTGCTGCAGATTGTCCTTAGATTGTGGTGAATCTCTAGTGAGTGTCGTTCTGGGCAGATGTGGGTCCTTCGGTGTTCTGTTGGATGAGTATTCCTGGGCCTGACGGCTTCGGGGAGCATCCTGTTGCACTGCTCTGTGGATAGTGACAGGTGTTGATGTTACTACTGCTGTTTTCCCTTTCTCCCGGCTGGTGCGGGGACCCTATAACATTTTTATTTGGAGATTAGCCGTCAGTTAATACACCTACACATAACACTCTCTTGCTTCGGAACACAGACATTGCACTCACTTTCACAATTTTTTATCAACATTTTATTTGCTCTGATTAATTTAGCATTGCTTATTTTATTCAATTATAGTCATTACTTTTAATCAACTTTATCAAAAGACGATTGAATACGATATCACCACGTGTTTCCAGACCGGAAGTAACATGTAAATCAGTTTTACAATACAAAGGTTTTACAATGATATAGGTTTTTCAGAAGTCTGGGCCACACACACACTTACACAATCATAACACATAATCCATCATTAAATGAACATAGAATAATATAATTAAGCCTAACCTGAAAGCCTTTACTGGATTACGAACTCGTGTGGAAAGATCTGCACTTAAACCCTGGGCCGTCAGACCATTGGACACTCTCCTTGAAGGATAGCAGAGGAATGAGAACAAGGCCTGGATTAGTCGGTCCCCCAAAATGTTTGTGGATCGCTTAGTGGATCCTTCCCGAGTCCTGTTATTCAATATAACCCCCACTTGCTGCGATTACTGCCTCAACAGAACAGAAGAGTGTTTGTATTCATTTGTGGGTTGTTAGTTTCAATCTGTGGTCCAGCGCCACTGAAGATGTCCATCATCGGTACAGATGAAACGTCTGGAAGTAAACATAGACCAAGGCCTAACAGCGTAGGAAATTGTGAAAATATCCTTATGATTGTCCATTCCCCACAATTTTCTTCTTCATAATCCTTCATCAAAATGTATTTTGCCGTTGTGTGTCCTATTAATTCTGGATTCCAGAGTTTGTAGGATTCGTTACATAATTTTTATTTAGAAATACGTGTAATATTTATTGTTACTAGTTTATTTAGTTTAACGCATTACTTTTTAACCAGGCTCCAACTTAGCTTTGTCTATATAACAATGTCTTCTTAAATCTCTGTATGAGTTCAGTACCTGTCATGACAATTCTTCATGTAATTCAGAATATATTAAATTGAGAAATCACAACACTCCTCTTCTGAACATCTTTACTTATTCTTACCATGCACATTCTTATACATTTTCACTTTTAAATGATAATACCCATAATTTTTTAAATCATATCTTTCTATATGCTCCATTCTTGATTCTTCGCCCTTGAGTGATTTTTATGTCTACATTTCTGCCTGTTTGTTGGATATACATTTAGTTTTTAACAAATTTATCTGATAATTGATCATAGAGAATGGAGAATATTTTCCAGTGCCATGCCAATGGCCTAAGTTAAGGAACACTATTTTTTGCTCTATTTTTGTGACATATTGAACCGCTATTATTGACATCATCCCCTCCATTACCAACTTCCCCCACCATCGAGTATAAAAAAAAAAAATCGAATTGACATGACAAAGCTTCAAACTATTCCAAATTTCATAATTTTAACTTTCTTAATAAATATCTATATTTCTATTGCTAACCTGGATGACCGGCTCACCTGTTTAGAACTAGGAGGGGCCTCCTAGAGGAAGAAAAGCATCGTGCTGGGGAACCATTAGGTTAATTAATTAATGCAGTGACCTCAATTTCCAAAACTCAACAATCAACATTTATTGGTTCTTATTTCCCTTTAAAATTCTCACAATGATGAAACCTTAAGGGTTTTACTCTTTTTTCAAAACTGTTAGTTATAAAATCATTTCAAAACATGATACCAAATGTAATTAAAAGAAAATTCCAAACTATCCTTAAAACTTTAAATACATGTTTCAGAATCATTATATACATGTATAATTAATATAATTCAAGAATATTAAATTGAGAAAAGTTACTAAGTTCCATTAAATTCACTTATATGAAAATTAACATTGTTTTTAAATTCCAAAACATAGAGTTATTCAACATAAGTGCAACACATATGATGTATAGTTCAGTACATGTCATGACAATGCTTCATGTAATTCAGAATATATTAAATTGAGAAAACGTTATTGAGTTCCATTAACTTCATTTATATGAAAAATTAACATTGATTTTAAATTCCAAAACATAGAGTTATTCAACATAAGTGCAACACATGTGATGTATAGTTCAGTACCTGTCATGACAATGCTTCATGTAATTCAGAATATATTAAATTGAGAAAACGTTATTGAGTTCCATTAAATTCATTTATATAAAAAAAATTAACATTGATTTAAAATTCCAAAACATATAGTTATTCAACATAAGTGCAACACATGTGATGTATAGTTCAGTACCTGTCATGACAATGCTTCATGCAATTCAGAATATTATTGAGAATACAATTGAGAAAACATTATTGAGTTCCATTAAATTCATTTATACAAAAAATTAACATTGATTTTAAATTCCAAAACATGTATGGATATAACATAGCTTCAATACATGTGGTGGATAGTTCACTACCTGTCATGACAATCGTTATACACTCAATACAAATGACTACATAATTTCCCTTTTTAAGACTTACATACACTTCACAATTTATACACAAGACAGTTACGTAGACAACACTGATAAATAACTGAGAGACTTCCTCAGGGAAAATAAAGGAACGATGTATGACTCATTCTAGCAATGCTGAGAAGTGCCTTCACACTGCATAGTTTAAGTAAATGCCAATTCATCAGCTGTAGCTTAACACATTTCGTTTTGATATTATTTTCTTTTTTTTTCATTTATAATTGCATTTTTGCATATAATGTATCGCTATCACCTACTAATTATACTTGTAAGGAGCTGTCCTCACTATAAAAAAATTATTTCAGATGCCAGACTTGTTCAACAGTATTTTGAAAGAAAAGCTATTGTTCAGATATAAATTCGTTATCATTAAAATAAACTGGGTTTGCCGGATATTAAGTAATGTAAAGATGAAATCAAGAGGTAAAGCATATGTCTATTTTTTTTTATTTATTTATTTTTTTTTTTAAGTTAGCTTGCCAGGTCATTACTTGACCAGAGTATCAAGTGGTACAGATATGCACACCAAGGAATTAAGTTAATTCTCCATTTAACCGAAGTAACACTGTCCACTGTCTAGAATTATTGCTTTGATCATTGTAATAAAAGTTTACTTACACAGCATACACCAGAAAAGTTCATCAGAGACATACCTTTCATTTTGGCTGGAGCACGTTACATACTAACGTGTTCCTTTATTTTCTTCACATTTCATTTTTGCCTGATCATTTGGTCACGGTTGAGCGAACCGGAGACACCCTAGGGCACACCTTGGTTCTTAGCCAGCCATGGTAAATAATTTACGCCCGGTATTACAAAAAGAACAATTAAATTTACTTTGATCACATGCAGCACAAAACATGTATCGCTGCCCAGCAGGCGGAAAAAAAGAAAAAACCAGCGAGATCCCGTCCGCTCTCTGAACAACAAGCCCTACCACTTAGTGGGACGGGGGTGGGGAAATTAAGTTGCCTAGTGTCTCTACTAGATCGCACGAGCGTCTCTCTACACATCGCGACTATACAGTAAATGACAAAGTCTGATACTGCCTTTTAACATAATAATTTTATTGCTATAATTTGACTTAATAATTTTGTTTTTTGTTGCCGTAACGAAATTCCTTAGTTACGGCACACCCCCACAACAAAAGGAGTCCAACAGGTTGGACGACATTGGGTCGGCTACAACTGGAGGAAGGCTGGGGACTAAATAAAACTGTTTAAAAGGTAAAATAAAACGGAAGTTGAAAACAAAAGGACACCGGAAAGAATGACAAGGTGTGTGTGTGTGTGTGTGTGTGTGTGTGTGTGTGTGGAAGATGCTGGAAGTGTGCGCGGTCGCGACCTAAAGAGATAGAAAGAGGAAAGGAAAGGAGGGGAGTCAAATCCATATAAAACTTTAAAACCCCTTTTTGACCCCCCCCCCCTTAAAACGGTTAGAAACTCTAAAAGGTAAAACCATTAAACCCAAAAATTATTAAAACCAGATCCTCCAGGAAAGCCCCCCGAAAACCAAACCCAAAGACCTTAATTAATCCTTACTGGGGTAGCAATATATATATATATATATATATATATATATATATATATATTGTAATAAAACAGTGAGTGGTGCGAATAATTAAATAAATATTGATGTATGTTAATTGTGCTCTCCTGTAAGCCCCACTGGTTGGGCTAGTCAATTTTGTAATAAAACGATATTGCAAAATATAGCTTAATTTATAATGTGTGTAGTAACGTAGCTAATATCTTCTAGTCTTCGTTATGCTCTCACTGTTGATCTTCACTTTTGTAATAAAACCATACTATAATTGTAATTGTATAGTGTTCTGGTATAATATTACCCAGAATAATTTTTATGGTGTGTATGTGTAGTAGTGACGTTCCGCTCTGGGAATCGTCGATTTGGTAAAGTTCCTGGTCTTTGTTGTTATCAAATAAACTCGGTGTATATTGCTGTGGTAGCAATTTGAAATAAAATATAAATTTAAAATTTATATTTATAAAAAAAATAATTTCGGAAAAAATGTTTTCGGTGTATTTATGTGCTTAATATTTAGGAATAAATCGAGGTTGTGGATTGTAATTATAATTATAATGGTATGGTGTTTATTTTGGTAATAAATTTCTGTTCTGTAAATTTGTTAAAAAGACAATCCAATTAGCTTCAAGTTAGGCGAAAACGGCTCTCTTCTTCTTACTCTTGAAATGTTGTAGTTTCGCAAATACTGCCTTTAAAGATTATCTAGTTTTCTTGGTTAATTAATGATTATGTCCTTTTATAAGAGAAATCAACTTCAATTTACCAAAAAACAAACAAAAACGTTTATTAAACACAATAATAAAGTTGGTCGATTAATTAATCGAGGTTACAATGCCGTATCGACTCGCTCAGGGCCGGTCGATATTAGAAGTTTTACATTTGTATTATAAAAACTGGTTCTTTGAACGGTTATTAATATAAAAAGCCAGAGAAGGTCAGGAACATGAAAGTATAACACTTACAATTCAAAAAATGTCTTAAATTTAAACAATATAATGGTAGTTATTAATAATAAAAGTTTATATATAATTTTATTCGAACCAGAATGCAGTCTACAGCCGTGTCTTATTGCGGTGACGATATTGGATCAAAATGGCCGCCTGACGCATGCGCGTTGATAGCTTCTAATGTTGACAAAGTACTTGTTGAAATAATATGTCCTTTCTTCGGTTAAAAGTTCTTCGCAATTGTATATGATCTTCTGGGGTATAGTTTATTGTCACTGGTGTATAATGGAATAGTTCACTTGTGTAAAAATGTTGTTAAATGGGTATATCTACTGGTGTTTATGCGTGTCCGTTTAACCTCGAATTTTCACTTGGTGTATGGTGTGATTTCAGTGTTATTTCATTTAATTAGTTATATGTGATTTCGTTTATTGGTGTTATGTAGTTCATGGGTCAACTTCACCACTTCACTTTAATTAAAATAGTTAAAAAATTTAATTTTACATAAAATGATTCCGAACTCTGTTATAACGTAACGGCCATTAAAGGTTGGTTCTATCAAATATTCACATGAAGTGCTCTCTTCGAGGTATAATAATGAACTGTCTGTATTTCCTTCGTCTCATGAAAATCTTAGCCTATATAATATATCTCATACATTGTTTCAAATTGTCATAACTTCCGACACACTTTAAAAACGTACATTATGCTCAGAATGTAATTTTGTTATTATTTAACTGTTTGAAATATTAAATACATATTCGTTTTCACTATTCTATTCTACTCATTTTGATAGTAATTAAGTTAGTATTACAAAGTTTTATCTGAAAATTATATTTCTTATAATTTTTGGGAGGTAGGCCTAAACTTATACTTCCTGTCTTCTAAGTAAATAATAGCCATTTTCCCTAATATAATTATTATTCTATTAAATCTGAAATTGATATAATTATCAATTCTCACTTATTTTATTGCAATTTAGTATATTAATGATGGTTTTTTAATACAATTCATTTGTATATGACTCCCCCTAGGATAATGTCAGTGAATCTATTTCAGTTTTAATAGTATTTTATTAGACAAATAAATAATTTTACTCATATAATGACCATATCTTTAGAAAGCCTTATTTACATAGTATTTAATATGTTGAGTTTATCTTGCCTAAATATTGTCATTTTATCTGGTTTATAAGACTAGGTTTGTTAATTATTCTGCAGTTTAAATTCATTATATTGCCTAGATTTGATGTGTGGCTATTTGCAAATGTTTTATTAATGTAGTTATTTTATATCCTTCTCTGAGTGGTATAACAGTAATTATTGATTATATAATTAACATATAACACCTCTCTATATTAAAACTGGTGTTCTGAATAACATTGTTTTGTATATCACCTAATAACATAAATAAAAAATATTCTATAACATTGGAATGGTATCTATTCTTAGATATGTCATTCCTAAATTAAAATGAACAATAAAATAACAAATTATAACACTAACATTTCTTATGGATAATCCTTACTTATCTAATTACTATATGTAATAGGAATCTGACATCCTGGTTACATATAATGGTTATCATCTTATACTACTTCCACATTAACAGTTTGTTTTGTAATTCCCCATTTTACAGGATTTATGCCCCCTCTTTAAGTATAACCCTGGCTATCTAAGTTATATTCCATTCTATGGAATGTTCATACAGCTTTAGTAGCTTTTTATTAGTAATATTACTATTTCATTATCAAAGTAGACACTGTTCACAAAACTTAAAGTTTATTACCTTGTACTGTAACTCATGCACCTTTTTAAAAGTTTATTAGTTATAATTTGATCACTTACACTTGTCTATGGTGAACTATCAATATATTTACTAGTCTTTTTCTAGTTTTTAACATGAAATATTCAACCATGGGGGGAACTGTGAAGATTTGTTTATACAAACTAAACAATAACTTTTTGAATGCACTAATATTTAATACTACTAACACTTTTAGTTTTTTGTCAGTTTTACAGTGATATGGTTTTTTGGGGTGTTATACTTTCTCTTTGGACATTCATTGATTTTGGGGTTTTTTGGGGTTCTATCCCTATGGGGTTTTTGTTTTATATGGGTCGTCTTAATTATTCTTCTTTCTTCCTTCTTCAGTAGATTTGGTTTTGGATTATTCTTCTTTCTTCTTTCTTCAGTAGTAGTAGTTTTGGTTTTCTTCCTTCTTCTCTCTTCAGTAGCTTTGATTGTTCTTCTTTCTTCTTTCTTCAGTAGTTTTAATTAGTCTTCTTTCTTCAGTAGTAGTAGTTTTGGTTTATTCTGCTTTCTTCTTTAGTTTTAATTAGTCTTCTTTCTTCTTTCTCCTGTGATTTTAATTCTTCTTCTTTCTTCTTTCTTCTTTGAGTTTGGTTATTCTTCTTTCTTCTATAATTTTAATTATTCTTCTTTCTTCTGTCTTCAGTAGCTTTGATTATTCTTCTTTCTTCTTTAGTTTTAATTAGTCTTGTTTCTTCTTTCTTCAGTAGTTTTGGTTTTGAGTTATTCTTCTTTCTTCTCTAGTTTTAATTAGTCTTCTTTCTTCTTTAGATTTGATTATTCTTCTTTCTTCTCTCTTCAGTAGTAGTAGTTTTGGGTTGTTCTTCTTTCTTCAGTGGTTTTGGTTATTCTTCTTTCTTCTTTCTTCTTTAGATTTGATTATTCTTCTTTCTTCAGTAGATTTGATTCTTCTTCTTTCTTCTTTCTTCAGTAGTTTTGGTTATTCTTCTTTCTTCTTTAGTTTTAATTATTCTTCTTTCTTCTCTCTTCAGTAGATTTAGTTTTGATTATTCTTCTTTCTTCCGTAGATTTAGTTTGGGATTATTCTTCTTTCTTCTTTCTTCAGTAGATTTTTGTTTTTATTATTCTTCTTTCTTCTGTCTTCAGTAATAGTAGTTTTAATTAGTTCTTCTTTCTTCTCTAGTTTTAATTAGTCTTCTTTCTTCTTTCTTCAGTAGTTTTGGTTATTCTTCTTTCTTCTTTCTTCAGTAAATTTGGTTATTCTTCTTTCTTCTTTAGTTTTAATTAGTCTTCTTTCTTCTGTAACTTTGGTTTTGATTATTCCTCTTTCTTCCTTCTTCTGTAGTTGTAGTTTTAATTAGTCTTCTTTCTTCTTTGATTTGAATTATTCTTCTTTCTTCTGTCTTCAGTAGCTTTGATTGTTCTTCTTTCTTCCTTCTTCTGTAGTAGTAGTTTTAATTAGTCTTCTTTCTTCTTTGATTTTAATTATTCTTCTTTCTTCTGTCTTCAGTAGCTTTGATTGTTCTTCTTTCTTCCTTCTTCTGTAGTAGTAGTTTTAATTAGTCTTCTTTCTTCTGTCTTCAGTTGCTTTGATTGTTTCTTCCTTCTTCTTTCTTCTGTAGTTTTAGTTTTGGGTTATTCTTCTTTCTTCTTTGTTCAGTAAATTTGGTTTTGATTATTCTTCTTTCTTCTTTCTTCTTTAGTTTTGGAATATTCTTCTTTCTTCTTTGAGTTTGGTTCTTCTTCTTTCTTCCTTCTTCAGTAGTGGTAGTTTTGACTATTCTTCCTTCTTCTGTAGTTTTTCGCTGAGTATGCCTTTGTTTCTTCTATTCTGGTTTCCTTGTCGGGGTATATTAATTGCCTGCTCCTATCTTACCTGGGTAATTTTGTTATTATCATTTTTAGTCTTCTGGGTTTTTAAATTTGTATTATATTATATTATTTGCAGAAATTTTCTTTATTCAACCTTTCTTGTGAATATATTATTAAATAGTGCATTTTAATTGATTCTCATCTGGATATTCCATATATTAGAGCTTTATTAATGATCATTGAGTAATGTATTTGTGTGGATTATCTGTCACGCTACAGATTGCTTTCTTCCAGAAGTGATTAGTTCAGATCATACTTAGTTTGTCTGAAGTAATTGCTTATGACATTATATTATAAATTATATTTCTTTACTTCCTTCACATTTCTAAAATTTTTTCTTCTATATTTTTGAGCTGATCTATATTTCATTATTAACTGGATTCTTACTGATAGTAATATTTATTCTTACATAGTAATATAGTAATGATAGTAATATTTTATTCTTACATGATAGTAATAGTTATCTGAGGTTCGTTCTTTTTTATTTTTCCATTTTCTTCTTAACTTGTTTCCTTATCCTTGGGATATTTATTCCCTGAAATTCCCTAACACGTTAGCTGGGGCAGTGTCCAGAGGGGCTCTGTAGGCTTCACACTCTGCTGACCAATGTACGTCATTTATTGATAACAGAGGTAAATCATCTCTGATCAATACATAATAATACTGCTGGGCTTATCTCAGACAGTCATTAATAAAAATTATATAAGAATAGTCCACCTTATGACTATAAAAAAAAAAATTAAATATCTTTGGATATTTCACTTCGTATACGAACAGATCTATTAACATTTCTATCTTAGTTAATTTCTATCTCAGTTATTTTTCTCAATGGTTAGCTCTGCTGGCATTTTATTTCTCCTTGTGGTGGGAAGCTGGTATAATATAATTATCACTCATTATTCAGTGTAAAGTTTTTAATTCTCTGTCATTTTTTGACTGTCATCACAATCTCCTTCTGGTCATTGGCAGCATACATTTTGTATTATATTTTTGTTCCTTTCTCAATTCTTGTGAATCGTTCCACTAGTATTATGTTTTTTCAATTACTCTTTTAATTGTCTTTCTTACAACTGACATTTATTATATGATCATCTTTTTCTTATGGATTTATTTATATATAGTTTTTCCTTTCTTTTTCAAAATTTTATTCTGCTCTTGCTTTTTATCCAAATGCACTCCTTTATTATTAATGCCATATGTTTAATATCTCTGTTTATTTGACATAAAATTCTCATTAATTTTACTTCACAATAAGTTTATTCATTTTAATTGTATCAGTGGTTTTTACTGCCATTTCTTTATTCTCGAAAGTTTTTCAGAATTGGTCCCATATATAATTGTTTGTAATGTGTTATCCAAATTCCTTTTCTTCTTGTTCATCTCTAAAAGTTGTTTTTTAAAATAGTAGGTAGTAAGTTGTTCTTACTTCTTTTTTGAATTTTTACGTTTTCTCTAATCTTCCATCCATTCAATTACTCATAATATTTTTTCATGGAAGCCTGGTTATATACTCCCTTTATCCTTTCTGAATCGATTTCTTTGATTTCATAGGTATTATTATTTTTCACATCGGATATTATATATGGTCCGATATATAATAGCAATAACTTCTTCGTTATTCCTTCCAGTGTGCTGGGTAATTCTTGATTTCTTAACAAAATTTTTTCTCCCTTTTCATATATTATTAATTTGCCACTAGCCCTTTGATACTTATTTTGCCGTTTCAACTGGTCTTCTGCCACCTTGTTATAGAATTTAGCTTTATCAAATCTGTACACATGGTTACTGGGGAACTCGAGGATATCTGTGATCTCTCGTGGGGGTGGTTTCTCGTACATAGCAGAATATGGGGTTATCCCTATAGCTGGATGGTATGCTAAGTTGAGGAATTCCTCCGTGGCTTCTAGATAGTCTTGCCACCTTTTTTGTTGATGGTGACAATAAGTCCTGAGGATCCTTCCCACTTCTCGCAGCACTCGCTCTGCCGGGTTACTGCTCGGATGGTAGACCGAGGTCTTGTATGTACGGATGCCCATTGACAATAATGTATCCCGCCATTTTCCACCCTTAAACTGGGTTCCATGATCAGTAATAATCAAAGATGGTTTCCCCAGGTGTGGGATATACTGTTCAGTTAGTATCCCCAGAATTTTCCGGGTAGTCGCTCGATTAGTAGGGTATAGCTTAACATATTTGGTGAAGTGGTCCATTATGATGGTTAGGTATCGATATTGGTGTCGACCTCCACTACGGGGAAATGGTCCGCAAATGTCTAGTAACACCTTCTCCAATTTTGCTTGGGAAGTGATTGGGATCATCACACCTTCCTTCTTCTCATTATTAGTTTTCACCAGCTGGCAGATTTTACAACTCTTTATATACATTTGGACTTTTCTATTGATGTTTTTTATATACCAGCTCTCCTCCAGAGCTGTTATTACCTTGAGGGCGCCCATATGCCCGTAACGTATGTGGTAATTCACTATCAATTCCTTTTCGATCTGTGTCGGAACAACTACCTTCCAGATCTCTTCCTTCAAGGAGGTTTTAACGAACAGTATTTGTTTATTCATCTGGTAATATTTAGCAACGGTTTCATCTCCCTCTTCTAGCCGAAGTTTGAGGTTTCTCAATTTTGGGTCCGCTTGTTGGTGGGTGCTCATGTTGGTCAATATTGTTGTTAAATCGGCTCTGGTGCTAAGAAGATGATATATTTTCAGCACTCTTTCCTTCTCCCCTTCGAAAGTTTGTTCTTCCACATTGACCCGGGATAACACATCCGCTACTATATTCTTTTTACCAGGGATGTACTCCCATTGTAGATGGTATTCTTGAAGGGCAAGTATCCACCTCGTTAGTCTGCCATGGTTCAGTTTGCAGCTTTTTAAGAATGAAATAGATTTATGGTCAGTTCGGATAGTAACGGGGTATCCCAAAATGTAAGTGCGGAACTTACCGCAAGCGAATACCACGCTCAGTAATTCTTTTTCCGTCACCGTGTAATTCCTTTCGCATTGGTTCAAAGACCTGCTCGCGAAGCTAATTACTTGAGGTTGACCCTTCTCGTCCTCTTGATACAGTGTCGTTCCCAGACTGATGTTGCTGGCATCGCAATTCATGAAGAACGGTAACTTAAAGTTTGGGTGGCGAAGTATAATAGTAGCCAGAAATTTGTCCTTAATTTGTTGAAAAATCCCCACTTGTTCCTTACACCATACCCACTTGTTTTTAGATGATAATTGAGGTTGAAACCTCGCAGTTAACTCTGAATATTGTTCCTGGAACTTTCTATAATAATTGCAGAGTCCCAGGAATGACTGCAATTGCTTCCTGTTTTTGGGTGCCGGGAATTTCTGGATGGCTTCTACCTTTTCTGCCGACGGTGAGATTCCTTGATCGTCCAAGTTAAATCCTAAAAATTGCACTTCTCTGGCAATAAACTTGGATTTTTCCAACTTCAGTGTGACGTTACTGGCAGATAATTTTTCTAGCACATGTTCCACACGGTAACAGTGTTCCTCCCACGTCTCAGATGTTATCAGTAGGTCGTCGACGTACACGGTTGTAAACTGAAGTGCTTCTTGTCCCAATATCTGGTCCATGCAGGTCACAAAGATGGCAACTGAGTTTACCAATCCGAAGGACAATCTTTTGAATTGGTAATTACGCCCCTCGAATATGAAAGCCAGATATTGGCGACTCCGTGGGTGTAACTCTACCTGCCAGTATCCGCACACCGTATCCCAAGTGCTGAAGTATTGGGTACCATGGAAGCGTTTCAGGATTTTCTCAATCTCACCGGGCGATGTTCTATCATTAATGATTTTCTTGTTTATTTCCCGTGCATCCAAACAAAGCCGGACTTCGCCGTTTTTCTTGGGTATTGCGACAATAGGGCTGGTGTATGGGGATTGACTAGGTTCTATAATATCGTTATTAATCATTCGATTAATTTCCGCTCTTACTGCCTCTTTTCAAGAATGTGCGATAGGGTAGGATTTCCTATTAAACTCTACTGTATCTCGGAATTGAAGGGTACATTGATAATTTCTTACCTTGCCTGGCTCATCGGAAAATACTGAGCGGTATCTTTCATAAATTTGTATTAGCTGATTCGCTTGAGTATTGGGTAATTTTTCTCTATTAATTCCGCTTCGGAAATCCCTTATCTCCTGTATTTTCTGGGACCATAAATCCTCGTCTGTAAGTTCATATACTATAGTGTTAGGAATGGTGTTAGTATTGGTATAATTTATGCTACGTATTTGCTGGTGGATACTGCTGGGAAGTGTTATCTCACTACCGACTAAATCGGCCGTCCAGGTTAGATCTCCGGTAAAGAGTGATACCTTCTCCATTCGTAAATCAATAATAGCCGAGTTCCTTCTCAGTACATCACATCCCACTAATATGTTGAAGGGTAATCCTGCCGCAATTAAGAAGACCATGTTCATAGCTATACCCTTACTAACGACATTCAATGATACTTGTTTTCTGATTGTCTTGTTTTGGCGACCCGTGGCACCGATTAATATAATGTTATTTATAGGTAAGGTTGGCAATAGCTTACCACATTTTCCTTGGATTCTCTCCAATTCTGTAGTGTTAATTATGGATACATTCGCACCGGTATCGATCATTAGTTGTGCGAATGTTCCTTCGACTTCTGCATTAATGTATATTATTTCATTATTTATTATAGGGAGGCGAGTGTTGTCCTCCTCGAGTAATTCATTCCGAATATTTTTCAAATAATTACATCGAATGATTGTAATTTTATTGGGATTATTTACTATCGGCAATTCCTTTACATACCCAGGCAATAGAAGCAGCAAAAGGTCCTTATTGTTTATCACTGCCTCCTCCCGTTTAAATTCTCCTCATCTTGGTTATTAATTGGACCATTAGAGGCATCAGTGGGGAAACCTTGCGTAGGTTCCAGTCTTTCAGTTCTCGGTTCGTAGGTTTGTTACCTGTTTGTATACCGCTCCGGGTTATCTAGGCTGGTACTTCGCCTTGGCAGATTATAACCAGAGTTGTCCCGTTCTCGGCTTCTGTTTCGATCTTCGTACTCGTGTACGCTGCTCCGTCGTTGCTGGTTATACCTGCGATGGTTGTTTCCTTCCGCCCGTATAAAATTTACCCGTGGTCGGGAGAACCTGTTGTTGTTGTTATTATGATTAGGGTAACCCCTATTGTTATTGTCAAACCGTTCGGTGTTATTGGTAGGATTGGTGTTTCTTTGTCTATTTACGTAATGATTCGGGTAATAATTACCTCGATTACCGGAGAACCCGTTATTATTTCTGTTATTATTCGGGTTTATATTCCCGTGGTTATTATTGTTGTTGTTACCATTCGTGGGGTGTTGATTATGGTAATTCGGATTATATCTATTTCCTTGGTACCCACTGTTGACCGGTTGACTATTATTGTTTGATGACCGGATTATTTCGAACTTCTGGCCGCTCATTTCTTCTTCTGCTCTGCCTGTAATATTCTTCATTCTCATAGTTCTCCAATAGCTCCGTCATCGCCTGTATTGTCTTTATCTGACTACCTCTTCGAGCTCTTATGACCTCTTCGTCGTAATGATAAGAAAGCTTGTTCACCAGGCATTCCTCTGGTATGGCTGGTTCCAGGTGCTTGGCCAGGCACACCTTCCCAAGAAAGTACGCAGTCATGGTACTGCCAAACTGAGTTCTATATTGGCCATTGCAGATGTTGTCCCTTATTAAATTCTGGGTGGTCTCTGACCAATACTTAGACTTGAACAAACTTTTGAACTGCGGATAATCGGTTATTTCGCTCCTGTTCGCCATCCACCAATTATCCGTCATATCACGGAATGATTCGTCTAATAGTTCACGATTATTGGACCATCGATTACTTTTATGTTTGGCCATATATTCCTCGATACGGGCCAAGAACTCCATTGGCTTCCTTTTATATTGGCGGAAGTTAAGCCACTCTCTGTTCTCGTTGATTGGGATATTAGTAAAGCTGGTTGGTCGGCTCCGAATGGCTTCCATTTCCTCCTGGTTCTGTCTCACTTGACCCGTGATGTTAGTCATTGCTTCTTCCATTCCGTCACATCTTTCCGTAATTCGAGTTCGTACCTTGCTGAGTTCTTCCTGGCTTTCCTTTCGGTTTTCTTCTGCCTTCTTGCGAGTAGATTCTTCAAGATTTGTGACCTTGGTGTTCACCACTTCCTTGAACTCTTGTACCTCCACTTCCGTCATTCGACATCTTCCATCAACTTCTCTTATCTGTTGATTTATAGTTATGGTTTCGTCTTCCAGCCTTTTGGTCATAGATTTCTTATTTTCCTTGAGTTCCTGGTTCATTTCCTTTCTTAATAGCTCCATTCGTTCATCTAATTTGTCTAAATTCTCTTGGTTAACTTCTCGTAACTCTTCTCTTAATAGTTGGTTATCCTCTCTTAACTCTTCCAACCTCTCCCCCATCTTCTCTTCCATTTTCTTGTTATTCTCCTCAAATTTTTCTTCCATCTTTTTGCTGGTTTCCTCCATTTTCTGGTTAGTTTCATCAATTTTCCGGCTTAAAGATCGGTTGTCTTTCTTCATTTCCTTGTTGGTTTCTTCCATCTTGTCTTCCAAATTCTTCTTATTTTCTTCCATTTTCTTTTCCACCTTTTTACTGGTTTCCTCAATTCTCTTATGGGTGTCTTCAATCTTTTTACTTAACTCTTCCTTTGTTTCTTGGTTGTCCTTCTTCAGTTCTTCTTTTGTTGCTTGGTTGTCCTTCTTCAATTCTTCTTTTGTTGCTTGGTTGTCCTTCTTCAATTCTTCTTTTGTTGCTTGGTTGTCCTTCTTCAATTCTTCTATGTTTTTATTTATATCACTCAAATTTTCCTTCAAGGACTGTTGGTCTTCTTTCCTTTCCTTACTATTTTCTTCCTTGGTGGAATCCAGTTTCTTTTCCATTTTCTTATTACTGGATTTGATTTCTTCCATCCTCTCCATCATTATCCTGAACATCTCCTGTATGTTACTATTCTCTGCTCGTGGTGGTTTCTCGGGTTGTTCTATTCGTTCCTCCCGGACATCGATTTCCCCTGTTTGTGTGTGCGCTTCGGGTTGTTCCTCTGGTGGTGCTGGTTTTTAACTTTCCACCCGTTCCAATATCTTTTCCACGTCCTCCACTGGCGTCGCCTCCTTATCATCCATATCAAGTTCTTTCTCGGCCTCCGCCGCTCTCTTCTTTGATGTGGCACGACGCATCATCTTCCCTGATTCCCTGGCTGGCTAACCGCTGCCAAGCTGAATTAGGAATTGGGTAAGTAATTACAGTAATTTCAACCCCTAATTACAGCCCTTTAGTTGGACGCCAAATTTGTAATAAAACAGTGAGTGGTGCGAATAATTAAATAAATATTGATGTATGTTAATTGTGCTCTCCTGTAAGCCCCACTGGTTGGGCTAGTCAATTTTGTAATAAAACGATATTGCAAAATATAGCTTAATTTATAATGTGTGTAGTAACGTAGCTAATATCTTCTAGTCTTCGTTATGCTCTCACTGTTGATCTTCACTTTTGTAATAAAACCATACTATAATTGTAATTGTATAGTGTTCTGGTATAATATTACCCAGAATAATTTTTATGGTGTGTATGTGTAGTAGTGACGTTCCGCTCTGGGAATCGTCGATTTGGTAAAGTTCCTGGTCTTTGTTGTTATCAAATAAACTCAGTGTATATTGCTGTGGTAGCAATTTGAAATAAAATATAAATTTAAAATTTATATTTATAAAAAAAATAATTTCGGAAAAAATGTTTTCGGTGTATTTATGTGCTTAATATTTAGGAATAAATCGAGGTTGTGGATTGTAATTATAATTATAATGGTATGGTGTTTATTTTGGTAATAAATTTCTGTTCTGTAAATTTGTTAAAAAGACAATCCAATTAGCTTCAAGTTAGGCGAAAACGGCTCTCTTCTTCTTACTCTTGAAATGTTGTAGTTTCGCAAATACTGCCTTTAAAGATTATCTAGTTTTCTTGGTTAATTAATGATTATGTCCTTTTATAAGAGAAATCAACTTCAATTTACCAAAAAACAAACAAAGACTAGGTTTGTTAATTATTCTGCAGTTTAAATTCATTATATTGCCTAGATTTGATGTGTGGCTATTTGCAAATGTTTTATTAATGTAGTTATTTTATATCCTTCTCTGACTGGTATAACAGTAATTATTGATTATATAATTAACATATAACACCTCTCTATATTAAAACTGGTGTTCTGAATAACATTGTTTTGTATATCACCTAATAACATAAATAAAAAATATTCTATAACATTGGAATGGTATCTATTCTTAGATATGTCATTCCTAAATTAAAATGAACAATAAAATAACAAATTATAACACTAACATTTCTTATGGATAATCCTTACTTATCTAATTACTATATGTAATAGGAATCTGACATCCTGGTTACATATAATGGTTATCATCTTATACTACTTCCACATTAACAGTTTGTTTTGTAATTCCCCATTTTACAGGATTTATGCCCCCTCTTTAAGTATAACACTGGCTATCTAAGTTATATTCCATTCTATGGAATGTTCATACAGCTTTAGTAGCTTTTTATTAGTAATATTACTATTTCATTATCAAAGTAGACACTGTTCACAAAACTTAAAGTTTATTACCTTGTACTGTAACTCATGCACCTTTTTAAAAGTTTATTAGTTATAATTTGATCACTTACACTTGTCTATGGTGAACTATCAATATATTTACTAGTCTTTTTCTAGTTTTTAACATGAAATATTCAACCATGGGGGGAACTGTGAAGATTTGTTTATACAAACTAAACAATAACTTTTTGAATGCACTAATATTTAATACTACTAACACTTTTAGTTTTTTGTCAGTTTTACAGTGATATGGTTTTTTGGGGTGTTATACTTTCTCTTTGGACATTCATTGATTTTGGGGTTTTTTGGGGTTCTATCCCTATGGGGTTTTTGTTTTATATGGGTCGTCTTAATTATTCTTCTTTCTTCCTTCTTCAGTAGATTTAGTTTTGGATTATTCTTCTTTCTTCTTTCTTCAGTAGTAGTAGTTTTGGTTTTCTTCCTTCTTCTCTCTTCAGTAGCTTTGATTGTTCTTCTTTCTTCTTTCTTCAGTAGTTTTAATTAGTCTTCTTTTTTCTTTCTTCAGTAGTAGTAGTTTTGGTTTATTCTTCTTTCTTCTTTAGTTTTAATTAGTCTTCTTTCTTCTTTCTCTTGTGATTTTAAATCTTCTTCTTTCTTCTTTCTTCTTTGAGATTGGTTATTCTTCTTTCTTCTCTAATTTTAATTATTCTTCTTTCTTCTGTCTTCAGTAGCTTTGATTATTCTTCTTTCTTCTTTAGTTTTAATTAGTCTTGTTTCTTCTTTCTTCAGTAGTTTTGGTTTTGAGTTATTCTTCTTTCTTCTCTAGTTTTAATTAGTCTTCTTTCTTCTTTAGATTTGATTATTCTTCTTTCTTCTCTCTTCAGTAGTAGTAGTTTTGGGTTGTTCTTCTTTCTTCAGTGGTTTTGGTTATTCTTCTTTCTTCTTTCTTCTTTAGATTTGATTATTCTTCTTTCTTCAGTAGATTTGATTCTTCTTCTTTCTTCTTTCTTCAGTAGTTTTGGTTATTCTTCTTTCTTCTTTAGTTTTAATTATTCTTCTTTCTTCTCTCTTCAGTAGATTTAGTTTTGATTATTCTTCTTTCTTCCGTAGATTTAGTTTGGGATTATTCTTCTTTCTTCTTTCTTCAGTAGATTTTTGTTTTTATTATTCTTCTTTCTTCAGTAATAGTAGTTTTAATTAGTTCTTCTTTCTTCTCTAGTTTTAATTAGTCTTCTTTCTTCTTTCTTCAGTAGTTTTGGTTATTCTTCTTTCTTCTTTCTTCAGTAAATTTGGTTATTCTTCTTTCTTCTTTAGTTTTAATTAGTCTTCTTTCTTCTGTAACTTTGGTTTTGATTATTCCTCTTTCTTCCTTCTTCTGTAGTTGTAGTTTTAATTAGTCTTCTTTCTTCTTTGATTTTAATTATTCTTCTTTCTTCTGTCTTCAGTAGCTTTGATTGTTCTTCTTTCTTCCTTCTTCTGTAGTAGTAGTTTTAATTAGTCTTCTTTCTTCTTTGATTTTAATTATTCTTCTTTCTTCTGTCTTCAGTAGCTTTGATTGTTCTTCTTTCTTCCTTCTTCTGTAGTAGTAGTTTTAATTAGTCTTCTTTCTTCTGTCTTCAGTTGCTTTGATTGTTTCTTCCTTCTTCTTTCTTCTGTAGTTTTAGTTTTGGGTTATTCTTCTTTCTTCTTTGTTCAGTAAATTTGGTTTTGATTATTCTTCTTTCTTCTTTCTTCTTTAGTTTTGGAATATTCTTCTTTCTTCTTTGAGTTTGGTTCTTCTTCTTTCTTCCTTCTTCAGTAGTGGTAGTTTTGACTATTCTTCCTTCTTCTGTAGTTTTTCGCTGAGTATGCCTTTGTTTCTTCTATTCTGGTTTCCTTGTCGGGGTATATTAATTGCCTGCTCCTATCTTACCTGGGTAATTTTGTTATTATCATTTTTAGTCTTCTGGGTTTTTAAATTTGTATTATATTATATTATTTGCAGAAATTTTCTTTATTCAACCTTTCTTGTGAATATATTATTAAATAGTGCATTTTAATTGATTCTCATCTGGATATTCCATATATTAGAGCTTTATTAATGATCATTGAGTAATGTATTTGTGTGGATTATCTGTCACGCTACAATATATATATATATATATATATATATATATATATATACATTTCTCTCAAGGAACCTCTAATTGAGGACACGCTTTCAAATGCAAAACATGCGCCACTCTCACCTGCATTCCGTCCTCTAGACCCACCAGGCTGGCAGTTACCGAAGAGACAAATTTTGAAATTCGGAACGGTCTCATCCACCGATAACAGAGCTTGGCGGCGCGACCCTCGACTCTAGAGCTGAGCCGGTGGCTCCTACAGTACACCAACTGTCCCACCTTAAAAGGGTTGGGGACTCTCCCAGCTTTGTAACGATGCCGCACGCGCTCGTGCGATCGGAGCAGAGCTCTCCTCACCTCTTTCCACCTGTGCGAGACCCCCCCGATCGGCGAATCCGGAAGAAGATCCTTCAATCTCCACAACTTGCTAAGGGGGTGTACAGGGGAGAAACCAAACATGACCTCAAAGGGCACGGCTCTATGACTTTCATGAAGGGAGGAGTTGAAAGCCATTTGTAACCACCTAAGATTCTGGTCCCACGTGTTCTGCTGTTCCACGTGGTATGCGATGAGGGCGGATCTAAGGCTGCGATTAAATCGTTCAGCGTGGGAAGGTTGCGGGTGATAAGGTGAAGTGGTTACATGTTGAATGCCGTGCTTGAAACACATGTTTCGGAACTGCCTTGAGATGAACTGGGGCCCATTGTCCGAGACAATGATGGAGGGAAGCCCGAAATGCTTAAAGATGCTGGTCTGAAGAGCTGTGATGGTAGTTGCAGCACTTGCCTGATGCAAAGGAAGTAGCCAGACAAACTTAGAGAAGGCATCCACACAAACAAGGAGGAACGAATTCCCGGCCTTGCTACGTGGGAAAGGACCCATGTAGTCCATGAAAACCTTCTCCATAGGTCTGCTAGCCACCTCAGAAAACAGCAACCCCAACTTGGTGTTCTGAGTGGGCTTGCTCAAACTACACAGATGACAACACTTCACCCGGGTGGCGATGTCCCGGTCAGTGCCATTCCAGATGAAGTTCTTCCTAATCATGGTGATGGTCTTAGAAACACCCAAATGGCCTCCCACCGTGGAATTGTGATAGTACTGGAAGACCCATGGGTACAAGCTTGCTCGGCAGCACTATGTTAGGAACCCGTCCACTACATTCCTTGCAGCAGAGGACGCCCTTGGACAGAAAATACGGAGCCTTAATCTCGCCTGATTTAATATTTTCGATTATAGGTGGTACATTCGTGATAAAGCGTCAGCAACAACATTTTGGGTCCCCCGTATATACTGTGCCCTGAACTTAAATGATGAGATTTTGACCACCCAGCGGCCAATTTTACCCAGTTGTCGGGGATGCGCCAGAAGCCAAGAGAGAGCCTGATTGTCGGTCTCTAGTTGGAACTCAGCATGTTCCAAATACCTTCTAAACTTGTCAAGGGCGAAGACAACTGCCAAACACTCCAACTCATAAACAGATGATTTCTTTTCAGTGTCGGTGAGGGTCCTAGATACAAAAGCTACTGGCTTCCGAGCACCATCCACCTCCTGCGAGAGCATGGCGACGATCGCAACAGAGCTGGCATCAGACTGCAAAATAAAGGGCTTCGTGAAGTCAGGCATCCAAAGCACGGGCGGCGACAGAATGGCCTCCTTCAGGGTCTCAAAGGCCCGCTGCTGTTCGTCACCCCACACAAATTTGACACCCTTTTTTCTCAAGGAATTTAGGGGAGCAGCAATCTCGGCAGCCCCAGGAATGAACCGCCGATAAAAATTCACCATCCCTACAAAGCGGGCCACCCCTTTAGCATCCCTTGGAGGAGGGAAATCCCGAATAGCCTGAGTCCTCTCTGGGTCTACCGTGACCCCTTTATGAGACACCCCAGGTGACCGAGGAAAGAAATTTCCTCCTGGGCAAATTTCACCTTGTCGGGGTTTACTGTAAGCCCCGCGTGCCTCAGGCGACACAACACCTCACGTAGGTGATCCATGTGTTCCTCCAAGGTGGTACTGTAAATCAGTAGGTCATCTAAATAGTTAAATACATACTGGAATTTTACATCGTGGAACACAGTATCTAGTAGACGGGTTAGCGTCTGAGCACCAACAGCCAGTCCCATGGGGACTCTCTTATATTGGTACAGGTTCCACGGTACGCAAAAAGCCGTGTACGGCCGAGAATCCTTGTGTAAGGGTATCTGGTGGTAGGCAGAATTTAGGTCAAATATAGTGAAATAGCGGGCCTGCGAAAACCAGTCAAAGGCCGAATGCAGGTCCAGGAGGGGCACCAACTCAACCTCTATATTTTGATTTAATTTTCGATAGTCAATAACCAGCCGATGCTTCCCTCCCGGTTTAGGCACCAAGAATGCTGGACTGGCATAGGCCAACGTGGAAGGTTCAATGACGCCCTGGTCTAACAATTCTTGAACATTCTCACGCAACATGGTCATTTTGGGAGGGGCGAATTTATAAGGGTGCGAACGGACAACCGAGGAGTCACAAAGGCGGATACGATACTCAAGGTTATGTGTGAGTCTGAGATTGGCAGTCAGTACCTCGGGGAACTCCTCACACAATTGAAGAAAAGTGGTCTGTTGGGACTGGTTTAAATTATTAATAGACGCCGGGGGTTGACGTCCTTCAAGTCCCTCCTCCGACTCGTCCCGATATCCAAAAAAAGGAATGCGCACACCACGGTTAAACTTAAAAAAACAAATGTGCCCCTGGATATCGAGAACCAGACCACTTTTAGCAATGAAGTCCGCACCCAGAATACAATCTAGACTCAGATTAGGAGCGACTAGAAACTCCCACACCCACGAAAAATAGTTTATTTTAATCTTGAAGGCCACCATTTTTGAGGTAGGCAAAACCTCCCTCGATGCCGTCCAACACACCACCGACGAAGGTGCACTCGCCTTAATTAAGGACTCCCTAACCAACTGCTGATAAACACGGGATGAGATTAAACACCGCGCCGATCCCGAGTCCACCAAGGCCCTAATACGGCCTTTTCCAACCTCTAACTCGAGATAGGGACACACAGAGAGACCAGGACGAACAGGCTTAGGAGAGGGCTTTCCGGATGGGTGCCCAGTTTCAACCGAACAGGACGGAACATGAGATACGCTAACTCTATCACGTGTGGGGAGGGACCGGCATCCCCTCAATCCCCCCCCCCCCACGCAGGCCGTTTTTTGAAGGGCGTTTTTCACCCGAGACCTCAGACCATTTGAATTGGCAATTCCGGGCCAAGTGCCCCATCTTACCACAATTATAACAACCATAGTTTTTCCTTTCCGTGTTGTTACCTCGTTGTTCCCGGGGAGGTGGCCGCTGTTGACCAGATGTGGAACAGGAGACATGGAATTCCGAAGTGCCAGAGCAAGTCTCATCATTCATCTGGATGGTGCGGGTGAAGACACAAGCTCTGTTGAGATCCTCGAAGCTTCGCGGTCTCTCCAGGAACACCAAACGTGACCTCTCCTGGGGATTGAGGCCCTCCAAGATGACCCGCACCACCTCAGCCTCCAACACGTCCACACGCAGCACCCGGGCAGCACTCTTGATTGAAGTTATGAAAACATTTAATTTTTCTCCGTGCCCCTGAACTCTATAAAATAGTCTTTGCCGCATCTGGTCACGCAGCCTCCCGGGCATAAACAGCTCCTGAACATCTCTGTGGAAGGTATCAAAATCCCCGCCCGTGCCGAGATGCTAGACCACACGATCCAGTAAAGGCGCCTGACAATAAGGGTAGATCATGTTCAAAAGAGAGGCACCAGTCATCCCAGGGAAGTCATAAATCCCGAAAACCCCTTCAAAAAATTGCACCAGCTGGTCCAGATCCAGACCGTCAACCACAGGAAGCCGACGGAGGAGATCATAGATGGGGTTCGGTAACGAATCATATCTGATGCTGGAAAGGGATGGTACCAAAACCACGAGGGACTTCCACCTGATCACCCTGAAATCCCTGGGGGCGACTGTCCAACGAAATAAGAGGACGTTCCTCCACCAGTGCATTACATGATTCCCCCAGGAGATCCACCTGCTCATTGGCCACGGCCTGGCACGTGAGCATCTCTTTCTGTTTACTCGGACTCTCCCGAACCTCACTAGGAAGGCAAATTTTCGACTGCAGGGCTGTCGCAGCCCGCCTAACCTCCTCTTCCAGTCCATCCTGCGACAACAAATTGCAGAGACGATCGGAGAAGTGGTGCATCTTTTGGGTCACCCTCTGCCAAACTCGGGTAGAACTCCCCATATATTCAGAGTCCTCCATCAGGGTGGAGAACTCCGTCCATTTATCCGCATACAAAGCTAACTCCTCCTCCAGGTCCTCAATCTCGACTCTCTGTAGAGTGACCTCCCCCGCAAGCAGCTCTCGCAGTTGTTTCCTCAAGGACGCCACATCCTCCTGGGGGACCCCACCCCGCAACCGTATCTCATACTGTAACTCTTCCTTATTAAAATACTCGGGCACCAGGCCGCAGCCCTCGTGTCGCCCACTACTCAGCCCTGCCTCTGACATCATCCCTCAATACTATGTCTTTACTTCAACTAACCAATCAATCAAGGCACCCCAGGGCTCCCCGACCCGACACCGGACCAACAACCAATACAAAAAGACCATATGCTATAACGCCAACAATGGACAATGACATAAACACATACACAAACAAACAAATTGACACTTAACTCAGAACGCCCCAAAGATACAATTTGGAATCACTAACACGCCTGTGCTCACCCTCTGGTGTCCCAGCCCGGCAACCGCTCCCAAAAACAAACTTTTTACAACAATACCATACACATAAATTACAAGAAAAATGTCATAATCAACTATACATAGGCTTATTACATACATTGAGGTATGAGACCTCGCTACAAGACTGACAGTGCATGTCGATTAAAGGATCGAGGCCACCGCATCAATTTTTAATTTTCGGTTCAGAGGTGGCCAGGACTACGTCCAACCATGCTCTGCTACCATTTGTGAACTGCTATTATTGACATCATCCCCTCCATTACAAACTTCCCTCACCATCGAGTATAAAAAAAAAATCAAATTGACATGACAAAGCTTTAAACTATTCCAAATTTCATAATTTTAACTTTCTTAATAAATATCTATATTTCTATTGCTTACCTGGACGACCGGCTCACCTGTTTAGAACTAGGAGGGGCCTCCTAGAGGAAGAAAAGCATCGTGCTGGGGAACCATTAGGTTAATTAATTAATGCAGTGACCTCAATTTCCAAAACTCAACAATCAACATTTATTGGTTCTTATTTCCCTTTAAAATTCTCACAATGATGAAACCTTAAGGGTTTTACTCTTTTTTCAAAACTGTTAGTTATAAAATCATTTCAAAACATGATACCAAATGTAATTAAAAGAAAATTCCAAACTATCCTTAAAACTTTAAATACATGTTTCAGAATCATTATATACATGTATAATTAATATAATTCAAGAATATTAAATTGAGAAAAGTTACTAAGTTCCATTAAATTCACTTATATGAAAATTAACATTGATTTTAAATTCCAAAACATAGAGTTATTCAACATAAGTGCAACACATATGATGTATAGTTCAGTACCTGTCATGACAATGCTTCATGTAATTCAGAATATATTAAATTGAGAAAATGTTATTGAGTTCCATTAACTTCATTTATATGAAAAATTAACGTTGATTTTAAATTCCAAAATATAGAGTTATTCAACATAAGTGCAACACCTGTGATGTATAGTTCAGTACCTGTCATGACAATGCTTCATGTAATTCAGAATATATTAAATTGAGAAAACGTTATTAAGTTCCATTAAATTCATTCATAGAAAATTAAAATTGATTCTAAATCCCAAAACATGTATGGATATAACATAGCTTCAATACACGTGGTGGATAGTTCACTACCTGTCATGACAATCGTTATACACTCAATACATATGACTACATAATTTCCCTTTTTAAGACTTACATACACTTCACAATTTATACACAAGACAGTTACATAGACAACACTGATAAATAACTGAGAGACTTCCTCAGGGAAAATAAAGGAACGATGTATGACTCATTCTAGTAATGCTGAGAAGTGCCTTCACACTGCATAGTTTAAGTAAATGCCAATTCACCAGCTGCAGCTTAACACATTTCGTTTTGATATTATTTTCTTTTTTTTTGTTTTTCATTTATAATTGCATTTTTGCATATAATGTATCACTATCACCTACTAATTATACTTGTAAGGAGCTGTCCTCACTATAAAAAAATTATTTCAGATGCCAGACTTGTTCAACAGTATTTTGAAAGAAAAGCTATTGTTCAGATATAAATTCGTTATCATTAAAATAAACTGGGTTTGCCGGATATTAAGTAATGTAAAGATGAAATCAAGAGGTAAAGCATATGTCTATTTTTTTTTATTTATTTATTTTTTTTTTAAGTTAGCTTGCCAGGTCATTACTTGACCAGAGTATCAAGTGGTACAGATATGCACACCAAGGAATTAAGTTAATTCTCCATTTAACCGAAGTAACACTGTCCACTGTCTAGAATTATTGCTTTGATCATTGTAATAAAAGTTTACTTACACAGCATACACCAGAAAAGTTCATCAGAGACATACCTTTCATTTTGGCCGGAGCACGTTACATACTTACGCGTTCCTTTATTTTCTTCACATTTCATTTTTGCCTGATCATTTGGTCACGGTTGAGCGAGCCGGATACACCCTAGGGCACACCTTGGTTCTTAGCCAGCCATGGTAAATAATTTACGCCCGGTATTACAAAAAGAACAATTAAATTTACTTTGATCACATGCAGCACAAAACATGTATCGCTGCCCAGCCGCCGGAAAAATATAAAAAACCAGCTAGATCCTGTCCGCTCTCTAACAACAAGCCCTACCACTTAGCAGGACGGGGGTGGGGAAATTAAGTTGCCTAGTGTCTCTACTAGATCGCACGAGCGTCTCTCTACACATCGCGACTATACAGTAAATGACAAAGTCTGATACAGCCTTTTAACATAATAATTTTATTGCCGTAATTTGACGTAATAATTTTGTTTGTTTGTTGCCGTAACAAAATTCCTTAGTTACGGCACAATATAACGCAAATTGATCAATAAAATCCTACTGGAATAATCAACATAATTATGTCCAGTATTCAGAACTGCATTATCAAATTAAAATAGTGTCTATAAAATTGTTATTTTATTATCTCCATTGAATTAATTGTAACTTATTAAAGTTAATTTTCTGTTTGCAGTGAAATGGGAACTAAATGGATTGAGATGTTTGAACCAGAGAAGTATAGTGAAATAGTACAGACAGCTGGTAGTAAGGAGAAAGTTCCTAAGTACATTTACTTTAATAAAGGCTTGTAAAAACCACTTAGCCTCAGGAATATACTGTAGCTTTAAATTATTTTTATGTATTGGATTGTTAAGAGATATTAAATTTTTAAGTAGTACGTTACAGAGTACACATAAAGTTGTCATCCATTTGTATCTATAGTTTATTAATATATTTCTTACTGTATTAAAAATATTCGGCTTCAGTTTGGCCATGTCAAAGTCTGACATTTCGCCTGTCTTGCAGACGTTTCTTCATTTTAATCTGTTATACAGTTATACAATGCATCCCTCAACAAGGCAGAAGTTTGCAAAGGAAAAAATATACTTTGAGTAGGAACAAGTTCCTAAGAAGGATTTTTTTTCTATCTTATGATATTTATGATATTCTCCCTCATTGTGCTACATTGTATAGCTTATTACAGATTAATCTGAAAAGCCTTTTGCAAAATGGGTGAATCATCGTCAGTTATTGAAACAGAAGATAGCTGACATGGCGAAGAAGCTGACGATTCTAAATCAGAAGCCTACGAAATAACTTCTAGCTAGATTATTATTGATATTAAATCTATATTTGTATGCACTTCAGGGGAAATCGATATTATTTGTTTAATGTTCATGGTTTGTTGTTAAATAAATACAAGATTTGTCTTCCATTCCATAATAATAATAATAAAGAAAACATGTATTAATGTGTGTGTGTTCAGGCATGTAGAAGTTCACATGTTGAACATGTCAAGCTTCTTATGCTTGTTGTTTCCATTTTATTTTATGTAATTATTTTAATTGTGTTCATGAGTTTGAGTGACAGAACTTTTATGATATAATTTTTTGTAGTCTGGCTGTTTCCATTTTCCTTTTTAATTTTATTTTATATAAAAGTTACCTTTTTCATATAATTTAAATCATCATAATTCATATATTGAAGTGGATAGTTAGACTATAAACTCTTCAAACTTAAAAGTTGTATGTGTGTATGAAATAAAACTCACCATGTAGAGTTGAATTTTACAGCCTTGGTGTCAGTAGACATTGTTATCTGCTGAAAGTGTGCACACTTCAGTTTATAAGTACTGTACTGTTTATAAGTAAGGACGCTGTAAATGTCCTTATTTCTACATCTTTTGATCATTTGCAAAAATTGTAATCAAAATAATTTTGTTATTATAATATTATTTCATGGATACAAATGACATCTTATAAAATTATACCTATAATTACGTATAATTTGCATAACATTACCTTATACAAAAATATGAATATGTATATTATGTTAAGGTCACAAAAACTTGGTAATCTATACTTCAATTAAAGTAGACATTTTAAGTAAATGTTTAATGAAACAAATAACATCATGAAATTTTACCTGATATTTTGTAAACAGTTTTTTTTTAATAAACCAAAAGATTAGTCTCAAGATCATTAAAGATTTAAGAGTGCACTTTCTCCACATTTTACAGTATTTATTTATTTAGTAAATACAGTGCTTTTTATATAATAAGTAAATGTCAGTTTTCTCTATTTCAGATAATTTACTATCTATTAATAATTGTTAATTAATTAGTTACTGTTAATTAATTAATAAACATTATTCATTTTGTTTCATTGCTGATGAAACAAGGGATATTTTTAAAAACGCTTCATCTTTATTACATGGTGTGTGTGTGTGTGTGTGTGTGTGTGTGTGTGTGTGTGTGTGTGTGTGTGTGTGTGTGTGTGTGTGTGTGTGTGTGTGTGTGTGTGTGCGCGCGATTTTAAAATACATCAAGATCTAGTATAGTACTTGACATTTGTTTCCAGTATTATATCATGATGTATGCTTATTATCAGCCTGTTGGTTTTGTGTTTTGTTTGTGCCAATGTTGTGATTGGGTTCAGTAGATATTGTTGTTTCGTAAATGTTTCAGCACTTACTATTGCAAATTGAAACATAAAAAAACCAAACCCAATCACTACACCATAACTAACCCCCCTCCCCCCCATTGTTAACACCAAACAATAATATCCAGCCTAAACATAGATCAACAACTTGACTGACAGTGAGTATACAGCATATTAATCAAAACACATTTCAATTAAGGTAATAATTCTTTATTGTATTTTCAAATAATAATCCAAGAAAGGAATTATACCGAGCACACACACACACACACACACACACACACACACACACACACACACACACACACACACACACACACACACACACACACACACACACACACACACATATTATCAAATAATAAATTATTTCTGCAAGTATATATTTTATTATGCACGTGACTAATGTACATTTCACAGATTTAATCTGTATCTTCAGAAGTTCCAGTATAAAAGGATTTATATAAATATAATTAATACCGGAACCTCTGAAGATACAAATCAAATCTGTGAAACACACATCATGTGAGTGTATATATATACAGAAGTAAGAAAGTAAGAAGTACAGAAGAAATATATAAAGCTTACAGAAGTAATTTATTTATTGCTAATAAAATATATTACATACAATTACTGCAGACATTCAGAACATCAAGCACTACTTACAAAGAATGTGTGTGTGCATGTGTGGGTGCGTGCATGCATGGCTGCGTGGTTAAAATAGCATACAAAACCAACAAAAACGATATACAAAATAGAATGGAAAGACTGCAACAGATGTTGCATAGGACAGATGTAAAAACTGTTTTTAAAAATGCCATTTTGAACACCTAAATGAATACAAGAAAAATCGACCTTTATAAATCCAATTTTGCTACCCCCCCCCACACAAAAAATAAATACAGGACACAGATTCCCATTCATCAGCAACATGACTCTAATAAAACATATACCACACGGAGGTACTATAATGAATATATAGGAAAACATATGGCTATATAAACATAAAACACAAAAACAACTAATATCAGAACAAATACAAAATATGACACAATTTGTAAAACACTAATCATTATAAACCCTCAAGACCAATTTATACACCATATCTATTCACAATAACACCAATATAAACAAATAAAAGTCAACAGGAGCAACCAACCAGGACACAGATAGTTAACATGACTAAAACAAAAATGACAGAAGTTATAATCTGGTAGGCCAAGGTGTTTTTAAAGAAAACTAATTATGCGTTGTTGTAATGAAATTTGTTAACCTTCATTTAAAAAAAAAATACTGTTTTGTTTGAATAAATATAGTGCTTTTTATGTGCTACATTCATTAATTTAAAATTTGCTGTGCATTTAGATTAGATGTGTATTTAATTTCTTGTCACATTTTGTATGGAACCAAACAATAATGTTGTTGATATTAATTTTTGCAGTATCTCAAAGAACCTAATAAACTGTATAAGCAATCAGCTGTGTTTAATAATATTAAAGACATTATATGAAATCGTTGTTGTGTGTTCTTGCATTAAATATATTAGCAGAATATATTTTAACAATTCAGGTTAATAGTTTGAGTTAGGAGTAATAGCTTAAAGTTGAAAAGATGCTCCATCAATGCAAAGATACATGTATATATATTTTTTCTGTAAATAAAATTGTTCCTCTTGTTTGTAAATTGCCATTGTGTGTGTGTGTGTGTGTGTGTGTGTGTGTGTGTGTGTGTGTGTGTGTGTGTGTGTGCGTGCGTGTGTGTGTGTGTGTGTGCTTCATATATAAATATATATTTAAATATACTCTTTTTATCCTTCATGTTCAAAATAGAATCTATAATTATATCTGATATTATAATTAACTAGTAAATTTTGTTAAAAATTAAGGTAATATTTTGGTGTCACTACCGCCTTGCAGCTATAAAATTTACAAAAACAATGTTTAACATTGCAACACGTGCTGTGTGCCTAAAAAAGGTGTGGTTATGAAAATTACTGTTTCTATTTGCACACTGGAATAATAATAAGTACAAAAAAATTTGTTAAAAACTCAAAAAACAGGGTTTCATGTTTTGTTCATTAATACATTTTTTTCAAATATTATGTTTTCGGATGTTTGTCCATTTTCGGAGCGGTCGTGGCGTAGTGGCTAGCGTGTGGCGCTGCTACACTGTCAGCGCGGGTTCAATTCCCGCCGGGGGCCATCTGATTTAGATACGACCGTTCTCCCTCGCAAGGCAATGGCAAACCAGCGAGAGGTATCCTGCTTAGTATAAACCTTCCCCAACTATGCCGTTCGGATCCGGCGTTAAACTGTAGGTCCCATATACCTGTGAGAGACTCAGTACCACACGCACCACGGGTATATGGGGGGAGGGTACTAACCAGTCGAAAGGCTGAAGGACTACGATACGATTATGTTTTCCATTTAAATAAAGCTCAAAATTGCATGTAATTAACTACACAAAATTTTTGTAAACTGTCATATTTCTGTACACATGCAAACAAGTTTTTTCATGAAAATTGGGCCAAAGTGATTCTCCTTTTTTTACACATTTTTTGTGAATAGGGTCCACTAATTTTTTAAAACCAATCAGAATTTTGTATACATACCAACTACCTAAACTGTCTATTAGCTATGCATATTCTTTTTTGCAGCATAACCTAGCAAAAACAGAATTATTTAGCATTAAAATAATAATTATTATTATTTCCTTTCATAATGACTGTCAGTCAATGAATTTTTCTGGTGCAGGGTTGAGTTGTGTGTTAGCGTCAGTAACAATTGTCCTGATAATGACAATAAACTTTGTCAAAACGTCGATACAAATAATCTAAAATTTGTGTTATATTTTTGACCGATTCTCACAAACCCTTCACCAGAAAAATTCAATAGTTATTATTATTATCATACACAGTAGACGTGATATAATTTAATGCTGGAATATTGCATTTTAAAAGTTATTATTTTATACAAATTCAAAAAAACTATCAGTGTTTTGCAATTGCTCCTTAGTACATTAAGACCATGTAGAAAAACAAAATAAAAATAGTTATTGCAAGTTTCATAGTTGTTAAGGATCAGATAGAGTCGTCAACTTACTATTAAATGTTATTTGATGTAACAAAATAATATCAGTATTTCAGCTGTATTTATAATAAAATTCTAATGGTATCTTTAAGTACCATTGTATTACCAGATGTATAAAAAAAAATGTTTACATTATTTTTATATTGAACTGAACCAAGAGATATAAAGAAACTGATTGTTGTGATAAAATGTGAAAAATATGGATGTGTGTGTGTGCACGCATGCGCATGCATGCATACATGTGTGGCCATTGTATTTTAATGTAAAAATATATTCCATCAAGATTTTATGTACTGTAAAAGAGAACAGTTAATATGTATGGCAAGTCAATTAATAAACATGGTTATGCATTGTGTTGTTACTTTCTATCAAACATATAGCCATAACGTGTATATTGTAGTGACTAAAAAACTTTTTTTTTTGCCTGTTTTCAGGCATGCCAAAACTGTGAGAGTGATTTTTGTACTTTAGTTTTGTAATAACTGTTACATTATGAACATAATATGAGGTCAAAAATTATGAAGTCGAGATGGCAGATACAGAGTGGTGGATCATAAACTTACATACATGTGTAATAAGTTTAACATAATCTGAAATACGAGGGCTATCCAGAAAGTAACAGACGTTTTGACCGACCGTGGCGGTGGGCGGGGATAGAGCCGCCATCTTGGTGTCAGAACGTTCCTACACTCAGTACGCATCCAGCTGTGGTAGCGTGCGGTCTGTGCCCCTCTTACTTTGCTCTCTGTGACGTGTTAAAATGTGCGCTGCAATAGAAAATCCCGCCACTTGTGAGGTGCGTTCTGTGATTAGGTTTTTTTTTGCAAAAAATCACAAACCAATTGAAATTTATCGCCAACTTTGTGATGTGTAAAGGAATAATGAGTGAAAGCCGAGTGAGGCAATGGTGCATTGATTTTAAAAATGGCCGTACCAATGTTCACGATGAGGACCGCCAGTGGTAGACCTAGCCTTGTGACTGATGAACTGGTGATGAAAATCAACGACAAAATTCGTGAAGATCGTCGTTTCACGATTACGGAACTTTCGAAACATTTTCCCCAAATTTCACGGAGTTTGGTGCATGAAATTGTGGCGGAAAAGCTTGGTTACCACAAATTTTGTGCTAGGTGGATTCCGAAAATCCTAACGGAAGACCACAAAAAACAGAGACTGGCTGCAGCACTAACTTTCCTCGAAGATTACGACAAAAATGGTAACCAAGTTATTGATCGTATCGTAACTGGGGACGAGACTTGGGTGAAGCATGTCAATAGTGAAACAAAAAGGCAGTCGATGGAATGGGGACACACAAATTCTCCCAAGAAACCAAGGAAGTGTTTGCAAACGCTGTCAGCAAGAAAGATCATGGCTACTGTGTTTTGGGACTCTGAAGGAGTGATTCTCGTTGATTTTCTTGAACGTGGCACAACAATTAACTCGGAGAGGTATTGTGAAACACTGAGAAAGTTAAGGCGCGTGATACAAAACAAGCGTCGGGGAAAACTTAGTGCGAAGGTTTTGTTTTTTCACGACAACGCACGTCCACACACGGCCAGTCGTACCCGAGAGCTCTTCGATGGTTTTGGATGGGAGGTGTTCGATCATCCACCATACAGCCCGGATTTGCCGCCGAACGACTATCACCTCTTCCCAGCAATGAAGACATGGCTCGCTACACAACGCGTTGATACTGACGCCGAACTGCATGCCGGTGTAAACCAGTGGTTGAAATTGCAAGCGGCAGATTTCTACAGAGACGGTATTGAAAAACTTGTGCCACGGTATGATAAGTGCCTTAATTTGAATGGCGATTATGTAGAAAAATAGCTTAAGAGTGTACCTTTCAAATGTATATAATAAAATTTTGTTTTTTCATTTTGTAAATTTTTTATTTCAAAACGTCTGTTACTTTCTGGATAGCCCTCGTATGTAGTAATTTTAGATACTTTTAATATCACTGAATAAACAGTAAACAGTAATGCCCAACCATAGGCTTAATAATATTTATAATTTATTAAAAATGAGTTTAAAAAATTAAATAACGGTTGGATTGATGTTTTAAAAGTATATTAAGAATAAATTATTATAAAATATTTTTTTTATTAATTTCAAAAAATTTGTTCTTAAGACTTTTAAAACATCATCCAACCATTATTTAATTTTTTAAACTCATGTTTCGCTGTTTATGAATACAGTAGAGTCCTGCTAATCTGAAGTAATTGGCACCGCAGCCTTTTCGGATTAACAAATTTTCAGGATAACCAGAATTGCTCTTAAAATATGCATAATATGCAAATTGACCATATACACACATCAGTTATTTGTCCAATGTAGGTCTAAGTAGGATCTTACGCACAGGTAACCTTCGTTAGTGACTATGGACGGGTGGGGGTAGTGGCAGACGACGGTGCCGGACTAAAGTTCGCACAGTGATTGTTTACTACTCCAGTGAGAATTCCACAATCTTTAGTGCGTGCTAGTGCTGTTTTTGTTAGTTTAATTGTTTGAAGAGTTTTAAGAGTCATGTAAATTGCTACTAAATGAATACATTTGTCTTGTTCATTAAAACGCTAACTAGAAGTTTTAAGACATTTGGAATACGGAAAAAGTGTAATGAAATTAGTGACTGAATTCAACGTTGGAAATACAACCATTACGGACTAGAAGAAAAACTGTCTAGGTCAATGGAAAAAAACATGGCATACCTGAGTTATCCATTACGGGTGAACGATCACGCTGCAGTGGCATAGTACGTTAAGTGAATTTGCTGACATGGTTGCACCAGGAAACTATTCACCCCAGGAAGTGTATAATGCCAACAAGACGGACCTAAATTTTAAGGCACTTCCAAAGAAAAACCTAGCCTCCAAAAAACAAGAAAATGCACCTGGCTTCAAAATGGGTAAGGAGCATGTAACTGTTTTGGCATGTAGTAATACTGTGTGGACACATGAGTTACCCCTTATGGCTGAATTGGCAAGTCAGCAAAACCAAAGGCCTTCAAAAAGTGAACATAAAGTCTCTCCCAGTGTACTATAGAAGCCAGAGAAGAGCATGGATGAATGCAACACTTTTCAAGAAGTGGTTCGAAACACAATTTGTTCCTGTAGTGAAGCGTTTCAGTGAAACTAATGGATTACCATTACGGACACTACTCGTTATTGACATGCTACTTATCATCCTTCTGACGGGAAGTTAGTTTGTGACAATTCTCCTACCAACAAATGTCACTCCTTTACTGCAGACTATGGACCAAAATGTGTTGCAAAACGTTTAACTCTCGTACAAGAAAATGCTCCTTAAACACTTATTGAAGACAAAGATAATCTCTTCTATAACTTAATAAAGTGACCATTAAGGATGTTATTTATCATTTGGAGGAGGACTCAAGTGGAGGAGTCATAGGATCATTTGAATCAACAACTTTTAAGAAAATCTTGGCAAAAACTTTGGCCTAGTCTCACTTATGTTAACAGCCCCGATGAGGAAAGTCAAAGAAACAATGTTCTTGAGCTCATACAATGTATTCCCAATTGTGAAGAAGCAAATGTTAATGATGTTGATGAGTGGATGTTAGAGGATGATGAAGCATTCACAGGCTAAGTAATAGTAAAAATGGTGACTAAAAAGTCTGGCAATAACTCTGAAGAGTGACAATTAATCAGACAGCACCACCGAGCAGCAGTCAGTATCTGATGTAGACGCCACCGCCGCCTTTGATTTGGTTCTATGCTATATCGAGCAGCATGCTGCTGCTACTCCAGGGCACAATATCGCTTCAACTTGCATGTTGTCACCGGACAAAAGGCTTGCCGCATGACAAATGGCGCCAATCGTACACTCTAGTGTTTTTGGTGGCCCTAAAAAGGACCTGGTGGCGAGAACTCTGATGTTGGTAGTGCCGCGCTGAGATGTTCGGCGGCTGCGCCCGCTGTTCGTGGTGTACTGCAGTCCTCTCTTCTTTCGGCATCGGTTGTAGAGTCGGCTGTCGGCCCAGCAACGTCCATCGCTGGCGCGGAACAGGAGTGCGAAGATGCAAGAACGGCGGCAGTTCTATTCTTCGGCTGTTCCTTCCGGCTGACTCCGCCTCGATGTCGTCCGAGAGAGGAGAGGAGATGAAGTGCGTCCGATGGCGTGGCGATGAAGAGTGCAAAATTTTCTGCCGTCCCGGGTTTTATGCACTAACCGGGATCGCTGATTGGCTCGCTCCGAACACGTAGTTGGTCACGTCTCGGCGGCTGCTCATCCCGGATTGGCTCGCCTCGTATTCTTCAGGTGTCACGCGCCGTGTCGCTGGTACCGGAGAGCAGATGTAATGAATCGCTGTTGCCACAATGTATTTGTCACTTTGCCAGAAAAATGGAACAGACTTTTGTAAAAAGTAAAACCTGAAGATTAATACAGTAATACAAATGAAGTTTAGAAATGAAATTTACACAATTATTTTTAAATGTTTGTTACTTAACTCACTTCTCGATATTACTTATTTTTGTTGTTGATAACTTACCTTTTACTACCACATTTATTTTATATGCCATGCTTGCTCAGGCGCCATCTTGTAGTACCAACATAAGATTTTTAAATTGACCTAAGGGTTCCAGGATTCTAGTTAAGCGATCATCAGAGACAGGATGGTTGCTCGAAATAACTAACTCAAACAGTGTATGGTAAACAAACTTGCTTTTTACTGACATTAATATTGATATAGACACAAAACAAAACAAAATGGAGTCGCTCTTACATATGAAACAAAATGGCGGCGACGTATTTCCGCCGTATTAACTTTATGTCAATCTCAATTATTCATATTTTTATCTTCATCATTTAATCTATAATCAAGTGCATTTCTAATAAACTGCAGTTATCATTTATTTCAATTTATTACTTTTCTTACATTATAACATAAACCAACACCTCGTGGCTTTGCTTGTATGTGCCGGCACTCATTCGCACACACACTCTTTCCCCATACAGTAATTTAATGGTACATTTTAGTAATTTGGAATTTTTAGCTCAAAATAATAAAAAGTGGTGATATAAATTTTAACTTTCCTGAACCTGGAGTATTGTGGTTTCTCATCAGACGTTTTCCATTGTCCAGCTGGTGTTCGCCGAACGTTAACTGTTTATGTCTGTTCTCTTATAACACTGAAGTTAATTTACATTTTGTACTCCTTTTGTTAACTGATTTGACTTTGCTACTCTTTGATTACATTTTTACACTTTTTAAAACACTTTTGCTGGCACTAATTTGCCAGCGAATTTTATAACGTGCTGTTGCACTGACGGTATTTTGGCGACTGAGACAAACATCTTGGTGTAAATTCGCCAGGTGGAAGGGATAATTCGTCATCAACCTATTGTTCTCGGCTGGTGACGGCATTGTTTTACATCTCAGTTATTACGTCTTTTGCATTTGTTATGACATTTTAGCATTGTCCGTGTGTCGTTTTGTTTGAATAGCTGTCATTTGGCACGTACGCCAGTGACCTTGGCGTCAACTCATTCTGGCAAACTGCGTTGTATGATATATATTGGAAATTTTAACCTCTTGTCGTTTTATACATTGGATTACAATAAAACTTATTGATATATATTGGATTTCATTGACTCATTCACACTTCCTAAAGGGATCAGCCAGGATATGTCGCCACAACCCCCTGTACTGATTATATAAAAAGAAATACAAATGACTTACCCTTGGTCCAATGATGGTGACCGCACCTGCCTGACCTTACTGGACTTCTTTTGCGAGATCCCAACACCGCAAGGCCATTCAGGCACTTGATGTTCCTGCTCTGACGCTCTGGCCAGCTCAGGACTACCGTCACAGCATCACCAAACTCTGAAACATCGAATACAAAAAATCAAATAGTGGCCTTGTATAATGCCATATTCACAACTGATATGTCTCCCCTTAGCTGCATTGGTTTATGTTAAGAGGCATTGGTTTCATTAATTACTAATTTCTCAAACACAAAAGAAAACAATATTTATGATAGAATGTCTCCTTCTCTTTTTGCATTCCTACATTTATCAAATATTTTTTCGACTCCAGCCAATAATATCTTAACTCTTTCCACACAAGAAAAATATACTCTTACACTAAGATAATAACACGTAAAATAATTCATTAAGTTTAAAGAATCAACAGCAACTCATCTATATATCTATCATATAGAATTCAAAACACAAATTCATTATGGCAAACAATCTAGCTATTTAAACTTCATTGATCATTTTTCCTGATACTAATACTTCTTCAAAGCAGATCATAATTATTTTATGCTCAACACCAATATCAACATCATATATTTAATACTTAATATTTATTTAACGTTACTACCCCTGTAGCAACCTCCTCACCACACACACTATGACCATACAACATAATAAAACATTACCCTTGAACATTAACCTTGTTACATTTATATTAAACAATTCACATTTAAAATAATTTGTATAAAATTTATAAACACTACTATTATTTCCATCAACTCTTTTATATCAAACTTTTAATTATTCATTATTGTACCTGTCAGATATTTTGTTTTTATAACAATAGTTAAACTCACCCTATCTATATTTCATTATCTCTAATAGAATGCACTCCCATTACCTGTTTCAAAGTTCAATTCACATTGTAATCAGCAGTCATAGTTAGAGCGTTTTTCTTTCCTGTAGTGTACGGTATATCGTGCAGTTCAGTTCTTTTCGTTTATACCCGCATACCGCAAGAATAGAAAGACTATTCAACGCTCTTGTTATTTTACTTTGCGCTTTTTTTCATGTGTTTATTTATTTGTGTTTAACGTTTGTTGGGATATTATTGTTAAGTTTAGGACTGCCTAGAAAATCACCAGTGTTGCTTACAACAGGACATTTACAACGCACAAGGACAAGGTCAGTAAACGCTTAATTTTTATGCATTGCTGATTACATGGGAATAAAGCCTTTTAACTATTTATTTTGACAATATACAGTCCACTGCAAATCAAAAAGAACCCCACATTTTTGGTCCGTCCAGCCCGGATAGCATCTTTCATTCAGAATCCAGCACGTTGGAAAGCAAGATTTTTATTAATTATTACACTCTTTATTATTATGTTTATTGAATTATTGTAACGCTAAAACAAAAAAAAAAACAATTATTTACTACTGGCAAGTATTGCCAATACTCAGTGCTCTTTTCATTTTGTTATGATTTTCTCTTGTTTTTTCATGCAAGCATAGTTTTATTGATTCATTGTGCAGCGTGTGTTATTTCATGTTTTATCTAGCAAGCATAGTTCTGAAGTGTAGTGTGTTTCTTCAAAACCGACCTCTGTATTAGTTTCTAAAATACAGTAGCCATATTCCTTTATTACCATATTACCATTATTATTGTCATCTACGCTATTGGTATTAGAGTGATAAAAAAATAAATAAATTAAAATTATTTGGACTGGAAATTACTGAATAGTGGAAGAACATTGTGAATTACAACTTTTACTTAGAACTCTTTTGTCATTTACATCTGAATCTGTTTTTTAAACCGAGTGTATTAATAAATTACCAAAATGAGATTTTCTTCTTTTGTGAAGCAATGTGAACTGATTGAGAGTAGGCTTCATAATATTAACAAGCAAATTGTTGCTCTTGAGGTTATTGGTATAGGTAATTTAACTGAACAGCAAACACAAAAAGTTAGTTTGCTTAGTTCCACCGCAGAAAATAAATATGCTGAATTTGAAAGGCTTATAAATAAACTATTTAGTACAACACCTTTACCAGAAGATCTGGATAATGAACAGATTTCAAGATTACAAGATTCTATATCAGACTTAAATATATCTATACAAAGTTTGTGTGCTCCTCTTCTACCATCGCAACCGCAGGAAACCTTGGATCAGTCTCACACTGGTGCACCACAACTAGTTGCACCCACTCCCACCGTAAATTTACCTCGCTTAAACTTGGGAACATTTTCTGGACAACCTGAGAAATGGGTAGCCTTTCACAGTCTGTTTGAAAATGCAGTGCACAAAAATGAAACCATTTCTAATGTGGAGAAATTTACATACTTGCTTTCTTGTTTGACTGATGAGCCGCTAAATTTAATTAAATCGTTGCCTGTTACTAATACAAACTATGCCATAGCCTGGCAAACTTTGCTAAAAAGATATCAAAATTCTAGATTGTTGATAACACTTCACGTAAACAATATATTTGAGTTACCACAATTGCACAATCCTTCAGTTAAACAAATGAGGAATTTTCTGTCGACCTACAATGAAAATTATCAAGCGCTCAAAGCACTAGGACATGATATTGCTAGTGAAAGTTTGTTGTTGACCTCATATATTTTGCGTAGATTTGACATGGAATTCAGGACCAAACTTGAACGTTCGCGAGATAATTTACAAAATGTTCCTACCATTACAGAAGTAATTACATACTTAGAAAATGAATGTTCTTGCAAAGAAGCAGCGGGTTTAACTAATATCATCTCAAAAAATGAACCTTCTCTTCAAACCTCTCAAAAAATCAGTGGCTTTAAAATGAATAAAAACCAGTTTAAACCGCACAAAATAGCGATGGCCACTACTCACACTCAGCATTGTATCTTCTGTTCATCAAATTCACACAACATATATAGATGTGCAGATTTTTCCGCACTTACTGTACAAGAGAGACAAGCTTTTGTTAAAAATAAGAACTTGTGTCAAAATTGTTTTGGAACACATAAGTTAGTCACCTGTAAGTCCGTCCACACATGCAATGTATGTCATAGGCGTCACCATAGCCTACTACATTTTTTTGTTGAGAACCGCTCCGCACAACCACAACAAAAATTGACTCAGTCAAATAAACCTACTTTGTGCCCTTCTGTTGAAATGACGATGAATAAGCAAAACCACTCTGCAGAGTGTCACCAGGATACTACCTTGATAGGTGTTTCTTGCAACCAGAATAACACTGTGTTACTCGCAACCGCTTTGGTGCATATCACATCTGCCAATGGAAATGCAGCAGTTGTACGAGCTGTGCTTGATAGTGCATCCCAAACAACAATTATTTCAGAAAGTTGTGCAAAGACGTTGTGTTTGTACCGCTCTCAAACAGATGTTCCAGAACTTAGTGGCATCTCTACAGCCCCAGTGAAAACGAAGGGACTTACCTTTGTGACATTGTCTTCGCTCAGTGGGAATATTTTAGCAAAATCTCACCCAGTCATGATTCTTAATAAAATATCATGCAATCTGCCTCGTGTTCAGCTCCCACCAGAAATTAAAGAGCGACTCAAAGGTTATATGCTAGCGGATCCAACTTTTGATGTTCCGGGTCCAGTTGACCTGATTGGAGCAGATTTATTTGCATTGACTCTTAATGGTACCTTTATCAATCTCGGCAAGAATATGCCATACGCTGTCAATACAATCTTTGGCTATGTTGTGCTTGGTCCGACACCTGTTTCACTTAAGTCTAATCCTTACTCAGGCTTAGTGACTCTTTTATCGACGAATGATCGTGATCTGCACGCAACATTGCAACGTTTTTGGTCCGTAGAGGAACCACCTCACACTACAAAACTCGCTCCACAAGATGAAAAATGTGAAGCTCACTTCGTCTCTACTCATAAGAGAGATGCCTCCGGCAGATATATTTGTCACTTGCCTTTCAGCGGAAACCCTGCTCAACTAGGTGACTCTACAACTTTGGCAAAACGCCTGTTTAATACACTGGAACGCAAATTTGAGTCTCAACCTGAGTTTAAACAGAAGTATGTCAATTTTATGAATGACTACTTAGCATGTGGGCACATGAAACTGTGCACATCTGTGCCATCTCTGAACAAGCCGCATTACTTTTTGCCACATCATGGCGTTTTTAAAGATAGGAAAATCCGTGTTGTTTTCAATGCATCAGCACCATCTTCTTCAGGTGTCTCACTGAACCACATTCTACATCAGGGTCCAAAGTTGCACAATGACATTACTGATATAATTCTTCGCTTTCGTCAACATAAATTTGTTTTCTCTTGTGATATCAAACAAATGTTTAGGCAGATATCCATCCATGAAGATGATCAGATATTTCAGTTAATATACTGGAGAGAAGACACTTCAGTCCCGCTAAAGGTCTACCAATTGACTACTGTCACTTATGGTATGACGTCCTCGCCTTACCTTGCTAATAGAGTAGTACAACAGCTCATTATGGACGAAGGAAAAAATCATCCACTTGCTGCTGAAGCACTCCAACAGCAAATATATGTTGATGATGCTCTATTAGGGAGCAATTCTCTGGAAGAAGCTCTCCACCTTCAAGAGGATGTTGTTTTACTTTTGAAAAAGGGTGGATTCGAACTGAGCAAGTGGTCTTCAAACCATCCTAAACTCTTAGAAAATGTCATGCAAGATAATCCTGAGACACCCCTCATGTTACGCACATCGGAACAGCCATTTTCAAGTGTATTAGGGCTAAAATGGATCCCAGATATTGATGTCTTTTCATATGTGATGCACACACCTTCAAGTAATTACACAAAAAGAACTTTACTTTCATCAATTGCGCAGATTTATGACCCTTGTGGTTGGATATCCCCAATAGTTTTTTGGTCTAAAGTCTTAATGCAGCATGTATGGACCTTAGGCTTAGATTGGGATTCTCCATTACCTGATCATATTTCCGAGAAGTGGTCACGATTCGTGAAAGAACTTCCAGAAATAGAAAAGCTAAGGATACCACGTTTCATATCCTTAGCAACTGCAGTCAATATCCAGCTTCATGGATTTTCAGATGGAAGTGAATCCGGATATGCAGCTTGTGTCTTCCTGCGCACAGAAGACGCAGAAGGAGATGTCAACATACGACTGCTGATCGCAAAATCAAGAGTAGCTCCACTGAAGCGTGTGACTATTCCCCACTTGGAACTTTGTGGTGCGCACATGTTAGCCAAATTGCTACATTACTGTACAGAACAGCTCTCACAACATCACAAGATCGACAACATTTCAGCATGGTGCGACTCTACAGTAGTTCTATCTTGGATACGCACTCTATCTTTTCGTCTCAAGGTGTATGTTGCTAATCGTGTGGCACAAATACAAGACTTAGTTTCACCGCACGTCTGGAAATATGTTTCAACTGTTGACAATCCTGCTGATTGTGCTTCTCGAGGCTTGACACCCACGGTTCTGATGAAACATAGTCAGTGGTGGCTAGGACCACCATGGCTCGCTAAATCAACGCAGACCGGGCCACAATCTATCCTTCATCCAATTTCGGAGGAGTCTATTCCTGAAATGAAACCAAATGTGCTTAATCTTATGATGACCACAAAAGAAGTCCCAACATTTGGATTTCTTACAAAGTTTTCTTCTTGGAAGACTCTTCTTCATGTAATGGCTTATGTCCTTCGCTTTATAACCCGTTTGAAATTTAAAACCACCATAAGTGGATCATTTACAGTAACTGAATTAAATAACGCCTGTAACCGCATTTGCTGGCTCATTCAGAGACTTCACTTTGAAGAAGACATAGATCTACTCTCCAAGAAAAGGACATGCTCAAACCGCATCCAATGTCTAGCACCCTTTATTGATGATGCAGGAATAGTCCGTGTCGGAGGTCGACTGAAAAACTCTGCGCTTACTTACAATGCCAAACATCCTATTCTTCTGCCAAAAAATCATGTCGCTATTCATTTACTCATTGATTACTATCATGGCATGTACCTGCACGCTGGTCCCCAGTTCCTCCAAGCAACACTATCTCAACGCTTTTGGATCCTCTCCGCCCGCAGTGTTATACGCTCAAGAATATTTAAATGCGTACGATGTTTTCGTGCAAAATCAACAAACACGTCTCCGCTCATGGGTGATCTACCAGCCGGTCGTGTTACCCCTACTCGTTGTTTCAACGCTTCTGGAGTTGATTATGCTGGCCCTTACACGGTCAAGTTTTTTACACTTCGCAGGATACAGCCTATAAAGGTGTACCTCTGTCTGTTCATCTGTTTTGCAACAAAAGCGGTACACTTGGAAGTGGTTACTGATTTAACTACAGACGCCTTCATTGCAGCCCTTACGAGATTCATCTCTAGGAGAGGTCTTGTATCAGACCTGTACTCTGATTGTGGTACTAATTTTATAGGAGCTGCTTCTTCACTCAAAAGATGTTTTCAAGATCTCATGAAGCAACCAGAGATGCAAGATTTTGCTACGACCAACAGTATCACATTCCATTTCATTCCTCCGCGTGCACCTCACCAAGGTGGACTTTGGGAACGTGCCATTAAAGGTGCAAAATATCATCTCACCAGAGTCATAGGTGAACACATTTTAACGTACGAAGAATTTACCACCTTAGTTGTGCGTGTTGAAGCTATCCTTAATTCGAGGCCGATAGCTCCTCTCTCGAATGACCCTTCAGATCTTCAACCTCTTACACCAGGACATTTTCTAACTGGAGGACCTCTTAATGCCCTGATCGAACCTCAACTAACCAATGCACCACTTAATCACATAAAACGCTGGAAATTGGTTCAAGCCTTCACACAACATCTCTGGAAAAGATGGCAAATGGAGTACCTCCACACACTTCAAGAACGGTCCAAATGGATCAGACCTCAAGAAAATCTCAAAATAGGAGATTTAGTCGTTATTCATGAAACAAACCTGGCACCCCTCAAGTGGAAGCTCGGGAGAGTCATCTCTGTATCTCCAGGGAATGATGGAGTGGTACGTGTCGTCAACATGAAGACTGCCGGTGGAACCTTGACCCGTCCTTCTGTTAAGGTATCCCGTCTTCCTATTTACTAAAATCCTCGACCAGTCAATTGGCTACTGCCCCTTATAATTTAGTTTTATTATACTCTTCCAAAGGATAAAATTTGTTCTTATGTTCTTTTAATGTTTCTTGTTGAACCAGTTAGTTCAAAGGGGCCGGTATGTCAGATATTTTGTTTTTATAACAATAGTTAAACTCACCCTATCTATATTTCATTATCTCTAATAGAATGCACTCCCATTACCTGTTTCAAAGTTCAATTCACATTGTAATCAGCAGTCATAGTTAGAGCGTTTTTCTTTCCTGTAGTGTACGGTATATCGTGCAGTTCAGTTCTTTTCGTTTATACCCGCATACCGCAAGAATAGAAAGACTATTCAACGTTCTTGTTATTTTACTTTGTGCTTTTTTTCATGTGTTTATTTATTTGTGTTTAACGTTTGTTGGGATATTATTGTTAAGTTTAGGACTGCCTAGAAAATCACCAGTGTTGCTTACAACAGGACATTTACAACGCACAAGGACAAGGTCAGTAAACGCTTAATTTTTATGCATTGCTGATTACATGGGAATAAAGCCTTTTAACTATTTATTTTGACAATATACAGTCCACTGCAAATCAAAAAGAACCCCACAGTACCATTTAATTCTATAAAAATTCATATTTATTATTAAAATTCATGTTACGTCACATTTCATTTATTATACCATCTCTACTATGAATTTTCTCTTTAACCTTTTGCTCATTCATTAGTTTGGGCGACTCTCAGTTATTCACAATGATTCAACTTATTGAATGGGCATTTATATCTATAATCTTACTCCCTTTCTTCCTACTAACAATCACTAACAGATTTGCATAGGGTGACACCAATCTCTCATTAATAACCCCCTTCAGCACTAATTCCACTTAAATCCTTCCCCTCTTTAAATAAAATAACTAATACCTTTTTTGTATATAGGATGTGTGTTCCCGACCTTGGCAATTCCATTCATCACCTTTTGCCCTTCCTATAATCTCGGCAAGCACTCCTCGACCCTTCTCAATTACTTGCCCAACGACGCACGTTGATCACTCCTTACCACCTCACCCATATTACAAAATATCACCATCAACTATTTAATCTCTAATTACATTACCCTCTCTGTCTACATATAAGCACTACCACTACTGTGTCCCTATTATTACCCTGTTTCTGCCTTACTTGTATTTCAAAATTCTTAATCTATCTCCCAACAAAGTTAACTTTGACTAACTCAAATGCCTTATTTAAATACTCATTATTACCCAAACTCTATCTTTATAACATTTTACCTTACTATGATCTTTGACAATTACCCTAGAAAATTCATCACTTACCTACTAACAATAATGTAACTTAATATCCAAACATATCATGTTTAATCATTTACTACTGTTCAGATAATCTAAATCTCATAAAATCGTTTAACTTCATTATCAAAATTTCTCTGTATAACAATAATTAAGTAATTAATCTTCAATTATTTTAATTAAATTATTTAAAATTTCACCATTACTTTCATCACTTATTTAGTTTGTAAAATTTTATAATTATTATTAAATCAATTAAACTATAACTTCCTGTTACATACATGGTTTACATAAAAATACATATAATACACAACATAATGTAATACACAAATACCTTGACATTAACACAAAAGAATATACAATCCAACTTATTCTTTGTTATCATTGACCATAAATCAGTTCATAAAACAATCCATTTCAAAACCATAAATCCAGTTCACATAGTTAAATGTTCATACACAATAAAACACTTATCCTCCATCATCATATAACCATCTAATCTTAGGTCTATACAAGTCATTTATTATTGAATATTTTATATTATTACTGTCAATATAATACTCCTTTAATTCTTCATATATTTCCACAATACTATTTGAATTAATATGCTTATTCCATATTACTTCATCATGTAACATGTCATCATAGAGTATGGTCCTGTCGCCCTTAGTATAATTTTTCATAATCAGGTAAATTAATAATTCATTGTTATCAACATCATCTCCTACTGCTGCTATATCAGCTTCAATACAAGGTACGTATTCAATATAATTACCAGCTCTCTCTACGTCTAACCTTTCTACAAATTCTTCATAATTTCTATTCACCTTAAATAATTTTATCTCTCTATCTACCCACAACTCTCTTTCCCCATGTCTCCCATCATAACTTCCTATCACCCTCTCTCTCTCAATATATGCAGGGGACACTACAACTTTATTGCTGCACCACCTATCAGGTGCACAAAAAATCCAGGGACAGCTATTTGCAGACCATGTGTCTTCCAAATACGCTCGTGAAGCCTTTTCTTCACCCCCGACTACAACATCATGGGAAAAATTTACCCCCTGCAACCCCTCTACCAGTATACTCTTTCTCCACTTTCTCTCTGACTCATCAACACACACTAACATTCCATAATTAATTTCTACTCCCTCTAAAATTTCATCAGTACTCTCTATATTCACACCATTATTTTCTAACACCATATTTTTACTTTATTGTCATAATTCTCACCCCTACTTACCTTGTCGTCTTTATTTTCATTTAATTTATTTGTTTCTCTACTATTCTCTACCCCCATTTTAATCTCGTAATTTTCGTCTACTTCCTTCTTTGTAAAGTTATCAATTATGTTATTTACTCTGTTTATTTGTCTATCAAACACCTCGCTAACTGATGCTACTTTTTTTTCTTTCATATTTTCGTAACATGCATTTATTTCTTTAATCTGTTTATCAAAATTAAAATTTTGTTTTTTGATTTCGTTTTTTACTTCATCAAATTTGGTATTGAAGTTGCTGTTAATTTCTTTAATTTCACTTTTTTGTTCGTTAAATTTTTCATCAAGTTTATTAAATTTCTCATCAAAACTATCAAACTTTACATTCTGTGCATCAAATTTGGCATTTAACTCGTTATTTTGAGCTTTCATCAATTGGAATAAATCGTCTAACGATACCTTACTAATTGTAGGTGTTGACTTCGCATTCACTCCACTCATGATCATTGATTCTGTTTCTGTGTCAGTTAAGCTGACACTTTCATTATTGTCTGCCATTTTGAGGAAAAAAAATTTTGTTTAAATATCTTTGTTTCAAATTGTTGCTCTATATATATCTAACATAACAACAACATAACCTAACAATCATAATATAACCTATTATTTACATACCAGGTATATCTTACGTGTCAATTCCTTTTTTCCAACAACCATTCGTCTCTGACTCCGGCTTATTTATATAAAATCTTTATTTATATAAAGTCGCCAGTTCGGGCACCATTTGTTAACAAACAAACAAATATAAGTCCCAGTTCGGGCCGTCATTTGTTAACAAACACACTAACTCTATTTATTTTTGTTGTTGATAACTTACCTTTTACTACCACATTTATTTTATATGCCATGCTTGCTCAGGAGCCATCTTGTAGTACCAATATAAGATTTTTAAATTGGCTTAAGGGTTCCAGGATTCTAGTTAAGCGATCATCAGAGACAGGATGGTTGCTCAAAATAACTAACTCAAACAGTGTATGGTAAACAAACTTGCTTTTTTCTTCGTATTGTTTAAATTAGCAGCCATCTTTACTATTTCTTTTATGAATTTGCTAACTGCTACAATTTTTATTGCTCGACAAAGCTTTTCATCATCACTGACATCATCAGGTCTTAAACAACATCAAACGACATCTTAAGGTTGTTTAAGACCTGATGATGTCAGTGATGACAAAAAGCTTTGTCGAACAATAAAAATTGTAGCAGTTAGCAAATTCATAAAAGAAATAGAAAACTTGCTTTTTACTGACATTAATATTGAAAAAGACACAAAACAAAATGGCGGCGACGTATTTCCACCGTATTAACTTTACGTCAATCTCAATTATTCAAATTTTTATCTTCATCATTTAATCTATAATCAAGTGCGTTTCTAATAAACTGCAGTTATCATTTATTTCAATTTATTACTTTTCTTACATTATAACATAAACCAACACCTCGTGGCTTTGCTTGTATGTGCCGGCACTCATTCGCACACACACTCTTTCCCCATACAGTAATTTAATGAAACACTTTTGCTGGCAATAATTTGCCAGCGAATTTTATAACGTGCTGTTGCACTGACGGTATTTTGGCGACTGAGACAGACATCTTGGTGTAAATTCGCCAGGTGGAAGGGATAATTCGTCATCAACCTATTGTTCTCGGCTGATGACGGCATTGTTTTACATCTCAGTTATTACGTCTTTCGCATTTGTTATGACATTTTAGCATTGTCCGTGTGTCGTTTTGTTTGAATAGCTGTCATTTGGCACATACGCCAGTGACCTTGGCGTTAACTCGTTCTGGCAAACTGCGTTGTATATATATTGGAAATTTTAACCACATCATTTTATACATTGGATTACAATAAAATTTTATTTTCCTGTACCTACAAATTCCTATACGGACTTATGTACCGTTACATGTTTTATTATTAGTCTGCAAACAATACAGTCAGGTTTTTGTTATAAAGTGATTTTTCCTTTTCTGAATCTTTTATTTCACCAAATATGGGTTTCGGATTAGCGGGACTCTACTGTATTTCACTGATATTTAATATTCAGTCTACTAAAAATATATGCAATTACTACTTATTTCAAATTATGTTAATCTAATTATCCATGTTTTTATTAATTCATATGATCCACCATTCTATAACCATCATCTTACATTTATAATTTTTTACCTCATATTTGTAGTCAGTGATCCCAAAAACCCTATACATAATATTATTTCAATCACTTTCTGCTACAGTCCGTTTCTTGATGTATATAATACATTTAATATTTATAATGAATTTACCTCAAGATATACCTTTTTTTTCCTTATTAGGAACATGTTTCGGGTACCGTCTTGTACCCATCCTCAGCCTTCCGGTTTTTGTGTCGTAAGTTAATATTATGTAGCAAATGAAGTAATATTTTTAAAAAGTATTTACATATAGTGCTTACAATTGTTTAATAAATGTTTAAATGCACGAATAAAAATTTTTAAGGGGTAAACTTTTACTTTTTTATATTTAGAGCCTTTAATAATGCAGAAGGTGTCATACTGAGTCATTGAGAGAGGTAAATAATTAGTAAACGTCTGCTAAAAAGAAAAAACAAGTTGTAAAAATAATTTTTCAAGTTGAGAACACAAGAGAAACTTCTTACCTTTTGAAGTCTCTAGCAATGCATATTTTTCTTTTCTTTATTCTCATAACTAAGAATGTGACGTCTAACCATTATTTAATTTTTCTAACTCATTCTGTAACTGCTGACTATTCCAAATTTTGAAACTTCATACGTGGACGGGTGTGTGTGCCCAGACCCTGTTTCCCATAAATTTCAGTACAGTCAATCACAACTTTCTTCACCTCTTTTTGTCCCTTGTGTCTCTCCATCCTTTCTAAAATATTTGCAATTACTTGATCCCACATTCGTCCAGCTCTCTCTTTCCTTTTTTTTCAATTTTCGCTTCCCAAATTCTTCTTATTGGTATTATCACATCCAAAGGTAGTCCAACGTTATACTGTCTCATTTTCCCCTGCTTCTGGTTTGTGGGCCCTTGCTTGCAGCACATATTTCACACATCCGAACCCACTACTCTACGTCGTGGCAAAGATGAAGCCAATAGAATCGCTTCCATATTTTGTCAAGGGTTTTGTTAACGCCAAGATGGCCTCCAGATGTTCCATCATGCATCTCCTTCAAAACAGACTGCACTTTACTTCGGGGAACTATCAACTGCATGACCACGTCTAGTCCATCTGCACTTTCCCAAGCCCTTTTCAGCAATCCGTTTTCTAAGGTGAGAGATTCCCATTGTGCCCAGTAGCCCTTCAGTACCTACGAACCATGGCAGATATCTTGCCAATCCGGGCGGCGACCTTCCTCTTTTGCTGTCAAGATCGGTCCAATGTCTTCATCAGTCATCTGTTCTTGTCGACAGTCTTGTGTTGTCCAGCCGTCAGCCAGGAAATGGACAGTGATGGCTTGAACATGTTCGCTTGAGTTTTGTTCTTCCTTTCTGTGGCAATGTCGGCAGTCTTCCGGGCACGGTCTTCGTGATAAGCCATCTGCATTACCATGCAGGCGCCCCCACCGATGTTGTACCTTGAGTTGTACTCTTGCAGACGTTCAAGCCACCATGCCAACTGTCCTTGCGGATTTTTAAATCTAAAGAGCCATGCAAGCGCGGTATGGTCAGTACGTAGTGAAAACTCTTTTCCATAGACGTATTATGGAAGTGCTCCAACGCTCGGACGATTGTCAGCAACTCTCTCCTTGTAATGCAATAATTTCTCTCCGGTTTAGAAAGTGTCTTGCTGTAATACGCTATTACTCGTTCTTCACCATTTTGCACTTGAGACAAAACTGCTCCTAGACCAGTATTGCTTGCGTCTGTGTCTACGATGTACTTCCCTTCGGAAGCTGGAAAAGCGAGAATTGGCTGCGAACATAATGCCATCTTCAACGTTCTAAATGCTTGGTTACACTCTCTCGACCACTGGAAGTTTTGTTTATTTTCCGTTAGCTCATGTAGTGGTTTAGCAATAGTAGCGAAGCCTTTCACAAAACGTCGGTAATATGAGCATAACCCCAGGAAACCCGAACTACGTGTTTACTCTTCATAACTGGCCAGTCTCTTACGGTGTCTACTTTATTAGGATCCATGCTAACACCTGCTGCCGAAACCAGATGGCCCAGATACTGTACTTCCTTCTGGAATAGAGAACACTTCTTTGGGCTCAGCTTCAGTTGTGCACCGTGAATTCTAGTTAGAACTTCCTTAAGATTTTCCAAACGGTCTTCGAAAGTCTTGCCGATCACTATGACATCGTCTAAGTAAACAAGGCAAGTTTTCTACGTCAGGCCTCGGAGTATCAGGTCCATCAGTTTCTCAAATGTTGCCAGTGCATACAGAGTCCAAATGGCATGACGATAAATTGGAATAAGCCACATGGGGTCGAGAAAGCGGTCTTTTCCTTGTCTTCTTGATGAAGACCCACGTGCCAATATCCACTCTTCAGGTCCAATGTGGAAAACCACTGTGCTCCGGACAACGTGTCGAGTGTATCGTCAACGCGAGGTAATGGATAGCAGTTTTTCTTTGTAACATCATTTAACCTCCGGTAGTGTACTCAGAAACGCAATCCACCATCCTTCTTCGCTACCAGCACTACAGGAGAAGACCAAGCACTTGACGAAGGTTCGATTACTCCCTCTGTCAACATGTCCTGTACTAACCGAGACATTTCCTCTTGTTTAGATGATGGAGGCCTTCGAGGAGGTTGGCATATCGGTGTTGTGTCCCCGGTATTGATGCGATGTTGCACAAGAGAGGTTCTTCCCAGTGACTGTCCCCGAACGGCAAAACAATCTTTGAATTCGTGTAAAAACTGTCTGAGTTCTTTTACCTCACCACTTGAGAGGTTTTTAATGTAATTATGCTAATTTATGCAAATTCAATTATTCAATTAGATTAAATGTGTCAAATTGATTTAATTATATAAACATATTAATTACTCTGATAATTAAGCGTATTCATTATCGATTAGCATAATTACTGAGACTCTTTATTTGTCGTTATAAAACGATATAAGAAAATTTATTACAAAACAATTCAATTAACGTTAGTGTTTTGTCATTAAAGGTTTGTGACAATGATGAACGCATAAATACATAACAAATAAATACTTATTTATTAAACATTATTCCAACAAACTTCTGATGCACAAATGTAAATTATGACCTGAAAATACATTCAGAAAACACAAAAGAATACAAATTACAACATAAATCCGTTTCGTTGCTTGCTGAAAACATAACATACAACACAATAAATATACACAAACATAGACAATCAAATATTATTCATCCTACACTAATGCGTTCATTTCGTCTCAGATGAGTAGCTTTTATATTTAATATTATCATTACGATTGATATAAATAATTTCTCAAAGTATGGTTCTTGGAAAAGAGACAGAGCAGTAGTATTATAATAGCATTAATATCATGAGGGCTTTACTTGATATAGTGAATATCCAAATTTCCATCGGTGAGAATTCCTGTTCACTGATGATCCCATGTAAGTAGAAGTTCCGTAGAGTAGATGTTCGTTATCACTGTTCACTCGCGGATAAGATTCATTTCCGGTCTGTGTCATTGCCGTTGGCATTGCCCGTTAATAATGAAAGTTTATAGAGTTCTGTGTTGCATAAGTGCATTCATTGTTAGTGGTTGTGTGCAAATAACTGTCTATCGCTAATCTGCTTCATGTGATTATTCACGTTTGATTTAGTTGGATCATAAATGTGTGCAATGTTGAGCACGAATGTTTATGAGTGTTGAGTCACTTATTATTCATGAGTCCGCGTGATGGTTATATCTGAATCATATTACGTTCTGATATCGATCACTGTGCCTGTAATTGTCACGCCAAAGTTCTAACATCGAGTCGTTAGTTCACTTGTTAATGTTTAGTTTGCATGACGAAAGTACTTTTAAAGTTTATAGTATTGAACTTGAAATCTAGTTATTCTTATATCACTTCGCACTACGCGTTACTGCGGTAAACTTCTGTACACATAGTGAAATACTGACATAGAGTTTTGTAAGACTGTGATTAAAACTGAAGAGTGAGTAACTAAGTAACTGAGAAATACTGATTAACTGAAAGAAATTGAACAACTACTGAGTAACTTTTGAATAACTTTTTAACAACTGGCCTCTCGCGTACCCCGCAAACAGTTTTTATTAAACGTCTTCTACCATAATGCAACTTTCTGTCCACCACGCCTATGGTCGTTCTCGATAGGTCCAATATTTCCTTCCACTGTGAAGATCTATGGTTCCTGACTCCCTGATTCACTGTCCTAGTTGTCACCATGACGACAGCTTTCTCCACTTGCTTCTTCGGAAGATGCTAAACTCTGGTTGGCTACCGAACATCCCCTGAAGTACACAGCGAAGGCTTCACACTACTTCTGAGAATATAGAGTAATTGCTCGCCTGTCCGTCAAACCTTTGTTCTTGTGAGTTTCCCAAGGCCTGCTGTTATTCCTTTACTAACAATACGTAGCGTCTTGTTCATTGTTTGACTACCCTTCGTCTTTTTTCTGCCAATTAACAGCTTCTTGCTCATCGTCATCCTGAGATGCCTCCACGGTCTCTCGTCATAAATATCAGTTGTCATCCTAGCATTGTTTTGATGCTGTGCGACACCGTCGACTACATTCATTTGGTGTACGCTGCATTGTCTCTGTACATGGTAAGACCTTTCCAAATCTTTTGTCAGTGAGTATCTCTTTCTTAAGGCTCACACGCTTCGATTTAACCCTACAGCATGTGATCGCTTCAATTTCTGCGTATCCGTGGCACTGGACTCTGCTTTTGTTCGGTTTGTTGTGGTGTCGTAAATTTGAGTTGAGCTTGGTCTGTCAAAGTCGATCCCATTTCCTTTTGTTGTGTTATGTCAGACGTTCTCTCATTGTCTTGTAGCTAGCGTCGGGTTGACGTGTTGTTAAATTGTCCTTATTTATTGCTCTGGCTTGGGTTGGTGACTTGACTGTGTGCAAACGCACTTCTCGATCAGAAAATTATGAATTTAAAATTTTTGATTGCTATAGCGTCCCCAAATTGGATTGGATGTTGGGTCCTCAGGAGACAATCTAATCCAATTTCCGCGCTCTGTCCTTGTTGTGGATGCCTTCTTTGGGAAAGGCCACGGTCAGGTGACCTAATTTCCTTTCTACGGCGTGTATTGGTAGATATTCCCTATCTTTTGGTCTTAGTGGAATATAGGAATTTATCGCTACGCATCTGATTAAGATTGAACAACTTAAGAATTTTTTACCTTGTATAATCCACTAGGCGATCTCAGTTTTTTACATACATACATGTTTCAGTGACTAAATCCCCATCTTCAGGTACAGTAAAAAATTATTATTCCCCTAATACATAGGGGTCGTCGAAATGATTAAAATGTTTATACATAAAAACACACGCACAAAAATCACTGAATAAATTAACATATAACACAAATACATGAACACGTTAAAAGCGACTCGGTGCACCAGTCGACCTCCAATCGTCAACTAGCCTGTGTTCATGCTTCATTGCTTATCATCAACGCGGTATCATATAATTTATTGGATTTAAATGATAGCTGATCGTTGAGTAACTTCTCTTTATTTACTTTGGATGCCTTGTATATTTCAAACTCTTCTAAAGCATTCAGGAAATGACTTTATTACAAACATGTATCGGCTCCATGTTCTCTTTGAATCCGGCGTAATTATGGTTTTCGTTTATGAGGTGGAGTGCGTAATTTGATGAGGTGGTTTTGGGGTTTCTTTTTTGGTAGGTGTTCTTTAAATCTCTCGATAAATTTCCTCCCCGTTTGTCCAATATAGAACTTATCGCACTCACTGCACTGGATTCTATATACCCCTGAACATTCCTCCAAAGTTATTGGTTTTCGTGGCTTAAGTGTATTTTTTAGATTATTTATGGTCTTGAATGAAACATTTATATATAATTTTTTAAATTCATTTTTTATTACGTTGGGGAGTATGTTCGTATATAATGCTGAGACATATTGTGTTGTATTTTAACTTTATTAGTAGAGGGAAAATGAGGGTCCTGACGCACAAAGGAATGCCGCCTTTCCCACGGTCTAGATCAAAGAGATGCCGCCTTTCCCACACCTAGATCAAAGAGATGCCGCCGTTCCCACGCTCCAAGATTTTTTCCCACGCTCTCCCCACCACCAATGGACCGCAGCATCGCAAAGGAGCACAGCATCCGCGGTTTTCCGCGAATAAAATTTTTTATTTTTTTTATTTGATTTTTTATTTTTTTAATTAAATTGATTTGCATATCAAGGGGTTGGTGGGGGGTGGGTGGGGTTCAATGGACCACACGCTTCCGCGAATATAATTTTTTTAATAAATCTGATTTGCTTATCAGAGGTGGGTGGGGGTTCCAACTTGATGCATTATAGTGTATATTAAAATATATGATCAGGGTTACCAACCTTTGCATGAGTTCAAATTTGTTGCGTTTTATAATGTATATTAAATCTATATGATCAGGTTTATTACCTATGCATGGGTTCAAACTTGATGTGTGTATTATAGTGTATATTAAAATACATGTTCAGGGTTACCAATCTTGCATTATTGTGTATAGAACAGATCTGCCAACATTTTTCTGTGGTGGGAAATTCAAACTATATGAGCAGACGCATTATTAAATTGTCTCTCTGCCCCTCTCTCTCTCTCTCTCTCTCTCTCTCTCTCTCTCTCTCTCTCTCTCTCTCTCTCTCTCTCTCTCTTGCTCTCTCGTTCGTCATTTCAACCAATTTGTACTGTGATCTAATTGTGTAAGAATAACTGCGCGTGCACACACACACACACACAGGGTCATTGACTGTGGAGGTGTAAAGCTTTTAAGAAGTTAGCGATATTGAAAATATTTTCTCTCTCTCTCTCTCTCTCTCTCTCTCTCTCTCTCTCTCTCTCTCTCTCTCTCTCTCTCTCTCTCTCTCTCTTTCTCTCTCGCTCGCACTTTCTTATGTTATTGGTTTTACTGTGTCTGTTGTAGCCGGTTGAACGAAACATATGACTGAATTAATAAATTGTCTCTCTGCATAGCAGTTGTAAAAGTAGTCATATATACAACATCTTTCGCTCTCTCTCTCTCTAGAGCTGCAGACGGAAGAAGAAATTCCTAGTTTATAATGTAATTACCTGTGCGTGTGCTGTTACAGATGACAAGTAGAAATCCATACGTTGACGGCTTCACAATAAATGTTAGTCTATTGTTTGTGTGTGTGTGCTATGTAAATTGTTTGTACATCAATGAATAATATAATCGTACTAGTTTAATGTTTTGCTGTAGACGTCAGCAGAAATTCCCACATTCTAATCGTTGACAGCGTCTCTCTTCCATGTAGCATTTCACATAAGTTAATGTACTTTACAAAATAATTGCTTATACGTTCAGAGGTTTATAACGAAATAAATTAAAATAAACCATAATTTGTTTTAAATGATTAAATATATATTTACACCACTGTACACAAACTTAAAATGTAGTTTACAAACCGTTGTAATACAATTATTCAAAAATACATTTTACATTGATTAAATATATATATCACAAACAAACATTGTTATATAAAATAAATACAATATTAATAATAATATTAATATTTTAATAATACATTTTACATTGATTAAATATATATATCACAAACAAACATTGTTATATAAAATAAATACAATATTAATAATAATAATTTTTGACATTGTAAGATTTAAATAATAATTTCACGCCTGAAGATACAGTCCACATGGAAATTTATCTGTAACATAACAATACAGTCGATATTAGAATCACTGATACGATAAATATTCAATTATCACACGCACACGCACAGTCAGTGGAAAGAAAGAATCAAATGCGTTAAGTAAGTAAACTTTTTCAAGTGTGTGTCATTTTCATAAAGTTAATGTACTTTCAAATAATTTCTAATTGAACCAAATATTATTCAACGGAACTTTGTAAATACTACTTAGAATCAATGATACATTTATCACATAAAGTTAATGTACTTTCAAATAATTTCTAATCGAACCAAATATTATTCAACGAAACTTTGTAAAAATACTAATTAGAATCAATGATACATTTATCATGTACATACAAATTCAATTATTAAAGTGTTAAATACAGGGAGTTGAAACTACACACACACACACACACACACACACACACACACACACACACACACACACACACAACAATAAATTGTTTGTTAACATGATTGCTACTTACAACGTTAGGACACAATCTCCACCTGCGTTGTTTGATTCCTCGTCCCTCGATACACTAAATGTAGTTCTTTGGGTTTGATATGTCTGAGCTCCTCATTCGTGAAGACACCTGCATACCTCTTGGGAAGATAGACACGATACTGGTGGTCGCCATCCTCCAACGTAGCAAGCACAGAGTTCCCATATTTTGTGTCCACATTTGTTAAGACCATGATGGGATATTTTTTATTCACTGTCAATTCTGAACATCGCTTGTACTCGATAGCACTTACAGCATTAAACTTTACAAGAAACGACATTATTAGAAGAGAGATAAAGACGCTAGTGAACATGTCTGTATCAATCAAGAGAGAACCAAACAATGACAGAATATTCGACACAAAAGGACAGTACAATGTGATAATGGTGGTGGTAACGTTGTCATCAGAAAAGTCTGTGTCCCACTTTCATTTACGGCTTTGCATGTATGAACATGTCCCCCCCAGACGAAATTAGAGACATCAAAAATATAACTATGTCATTAGGAAAGTCCGCATTCTACTTTCATAAGGAAATAGTCACCGCTTACAGCTATGCATGTATGTACATGTCCACAACAGAATTAGAGATATAAATGTCATCATTCGCTGTGACCTACTTTCTAAATTTTGTCGCGCTCACATTAAAAATGTTTGTTTAAAGCAAAAATCATGAATCATCCATTCCCGAATAGCATGCACTTTATAGTTTGCACATCGGTCAGAAGAACTGAAATGTCTAAGACATTCTGTTCCGTGAAATAGATACGGTATGTTTTTAGGACAACCAAAGTCATCGAGATTGATGATATTATTGTATATTATCTTTGATTGTAAAAAACGTTTTTTCTCAAAACCCTTCACAAACACATTTATATATACGTGTATGTGATGTTAACAATGAAACAAGATTGTCGTACGGTGTCTCTCCTTCGCTCCATCTAAGTCTGTGATAATTTGGCGTTAACCAGTGGTTTGTCCTAGCGTATTTTGGATTCGTAACGGATGTAGCAGGCGGAGTGAAAATCCAATGTCTACCAACAAATCTCGGAACGTCCATGATTGACAGTTCCTTCACAATATATTTACCGTTGTCGAAAAAGCACTGGAAGTCAATTATAACTGCAGTGTTATCCATAATACTGTAAGACAAAGAAACCACACATTACAAACTCTATATTATGTTTAAACACACAAATATCGTTGCGATATTAATATGCGAACTTACGTTTACAGACGTCTGGACTGAAGCGTCGAGAGACATCAACTGACGAAAGAAACAAGTGTTGGGGGGGTACTATACATGGAGACAAATTTTTTTAGCAGGTGGGGAGGTGTCGTCGTCGTCATCGTTCTCCATATTGATGCGACATATTCGATAATGACCGTACGCAAGTGTATCACGTTCATTGTCTAGTATATAGCGCTTATCATCGTACGGTGACAACGCTTGCTTATTTACGCGCATCGTGTACAGCGTATGATGATCGCTATGTAAACAAAGCGCACTGGTAGAAAACTGACAATGATCAGTGAGACACTTGCGATAATCGTGTCGTAGACTCCTCTTAATCGCAACTCGAGGTACACCTTTACATACACGTTTTTGACACTCTTTGCTAGGATCTTCGTGGGCCACAAGGAACGAATAACATTTCGCTCGGAGACCCACGAATTCTCTAACAGGACGACCACACGTTTCATCCTTGAACAGTCCGACAACCTTTTTGTTTTTAAGGCTATAACAAGGATGAGACGTAGGGTAATCCGATGTGTCTAACAAGTGTAGGTCCTCCTTCATGTCTGCGTACAAGTCAGATGTTTGAATACTATACTGCCCTGATAAGTTAAAAGGCCCTAACTCCAACTGTTTCTAAATGCTTTTTTGTAGCGTTTCCGAATCGGTCTAAAAAATACACCTTTTTATGATATTAGAAAGCCCTAAATCCAATACAGTGATGAGTTATATTGAAATTTGTATTGGCCCTAACTCCAGTTTGAGGTTGTTTTCGATAAAAGAAGGCCCTATGTAACAAACAAATACTAAAAACACCCTAAATCCACAAAGAGTTGTACTTAGGACCTTCACTCTTCAAGTTAAGCGTGCTATCAAGGAATTAGGGCCTTCCTTCGTAAGACACCGTTGCGTAGTTTCCTGGAGTTAGGGCCTTCTTTCATCAAACATGTCAATGTGACTGACTGTTTTTGCTACAGCCTAAAAGCAGTGTCTGTTGACATAAACGCCATTGTTTCTCTAGCGTATCACACTGAGTGCAGCAGTTCAGTTCTATTTTATTTAGTTGTTCCATTTGTAAGTGGTAATAATAATATCTCGTTTTCTTCAAGCAGATAAATGATTCTTTTACTTTCTACATACAACACTTCAGGTAATTTCATCAGTATTTTTCTTTTAAAGATATTCAGGACTACGGTAACCGGAGGTAACATCAAAATATAGAAACCTGATCCTAGTTTCTATTTACAACCTTTTTGCCCAACAAATATTATAATCATGGGATCAGTTTAAAGGGTTTTTTGTACTTAAATGAAAACAATTTCAATAAGTAAATACAATTCAGTAAGTAAAAACAGAAAACGAGACTTTCGAGAAAATGCTAAAAACTAAGGAAAAAAACGATAAACAGCACTATAAAAAATGTAAATGAATGAAAGTAACACAAACAGTATGTTGTCGTAACAGAAACAAAAATTCACCTATATAATGCTTTCTCATTTTAGCGAATATTGTAATATAATTTGAATATTACAAATAAAAATAAAAATAATGGAATTGTGTAGAAAGATATTGTGTGTGTATCTTTGGTGATAAAGGTATTGTGCTCTTCCTTTAGCCCCACTAGTTGGGCAAGCCAATTTGTAATATTATATGAATATTACAAATATAAAAATAAAAATAAATTTATAATTGTTAAATTGAATTGATATGTGTTGATACGTATTAATATTTTGTTTATCACTGGATCAGTCTGACTCCTTAAAGTCCCACTGGTTAGGCTAGTCAAAGGGTAATATAAATTCAAGTGTAATAATAAACAAGATATAAAGATATTGATGATAAGAATATGTTATAACTAAGTGTGTTGGATTGATAAATAACAAATATATCAAACTTTAAAAATTTTGCAAATATTTTTTCTTGTGCTTGTATCGAATTTGACTGAATAATTTAATTTAATTAATTGATAATTAATTAATTATTTGAGTTTGTAATTTCCTCCTATATCTATTCTCTCAATGTGAATTATGTTTTTGCTTAATAAAAAATAATAATAACATTAATAGTAGAAATAAAAACAATGCTGGTAACTGAATACTGATTTGCGTTTATTCATTCAAAATTGTGCACCAGTCAAACTGCGCATGTCCCAGGCACTGGCTAATATTCGCCACAGTCGGCAGTGAGAAAGATTAACAAATATATTTTTTACAAGTTTAGATTTATGGTTCTTTTAACGAGTCGAAATGGTCAGAGGGCAAGGAACAAGATACATTTAACAGGTATTCTTAAACTAAATGTTAACATCTGAAATAGAACAGAATTATTATTACAATTGTCAATTAGAAAGAAATTATTTAAATTTCGAACCAAGTCGAAGAAATGACGTCACTCTGCTCCAGGCAGCACTGGCCGGTCGTCTGTATCGAAATTCAGCAATGGCCGCCGTCTGCTCGTTTTAACTGCTATGACGCCATTGGAATTGAAGATCTTCTCCCACAGAAATAAAACGATGTTCCCTTTTCCTGCGAAGTGGTGTTGTTCCAAAATATAGTGTTGAATGTCCCCTCGTCGTCTGCGATGTCGAATTCTGGATGGATCTCTTGTGTAGTGTGATGTTCAAATATGCGTGTTGGTTCTTTGTAAATTCGTTCCAAAATTTGTTCAAATGGCTGTCGATTTCTGGCGTTAAGTTTTATGGTGTTATTCTGTGTTTTTTTGGAAACTTGTGAAGTGTTAGACATAGATAAATAAGATTATTTCACTTGTTAGTTCATCTCCGTTACACGCCACATAACCACACTTGGTTTTAATATAAATTATTTGGTTTTCAAAACTCCACTAATACATTTTTCAACTGTTCAGCTTTGCAATTAACAATAGACTAAACGACGCAACGTCGTCGTTTTAGGGCAATTTGTGGTATGTCTTTTTCCTCTTTATATTGTTTAATTATAAAATATCTGTCTAGACTTGTTTCACTATCTAACTATACATAACAAGTTTTCTTATTTTTTACTGTATTTCCAATATTTCTTAATTTTACATGAATCTAACTATTCAGTAATATTGATTATTTAATTTTACATCTTTTGATATATAGCTGGGTTTGTTTCAAACTCATTTAAGCCCAAAAATTACAATTTTGCATAATAATTGTATGTCTCATATTTTGTACAAATTCAGTGTTTTAAAGGTTTTTATTTGTTTTTTCGGTATAATATTTCTCTGGAATACACCTAATAACTCCGTAATTACTTTGTTGTTAATAATTTGGTTATTAAAACATTTCAGTATTGATAAATTTGCTATTTAGTCTGATTTGTTTACTATCATAAGCCTATTTTTGACTGTTTCCAAAAGAAGTTAGTTTTCTTTCTTTTGTCATTCTATTTGCTATTAACTGTATCTGTATTAATTATATTTTCAATTTCTGTATTGTATATATTGAATTCTATTCCTATTACATAGATTAATTCTTTGATAGATAGTTTTTTTTTTTTTTGTTTATAGGCCATTCTGTGTTTACTAACATAGTGTCTTGGTTGGTCTGTTTGTACATTATACATGGTTTACTGATTTGAATAAAATTATTACATTTTTATGCCCTACTTGCCTCTCTGACTTACACAATGGAAAATTAAATGACATGATTTTAATTACAATAGAATATCTTGTATCTACTAAACTTTCTTTATACTAATAACATCATTGAACCATAACATGAACATCTTATGCCTAATTTTAACAAAAACATCTTATTATCAACTATTTTCCATATATCACCTAATTTTAACAAAAACATCTTATTCCTATTATTTTTTCCTGTATCATCAAATGATAACAACATAGCTTATCCTAGACATAATTTAATTAGAAAACATAAAAAACTCCTATTACTAGTAACACTGTCAGTCACTAACTGTCTTGTGTATGTATTATTCTTATGAAAACACTTTAACTGTGATAAAAAACCTCGTATATCTATTTACACCTTACATCTAAAATATTATTTAATTAATAATAAATAATAAACATCTTAATATTAGGCATACCTTCAGTTATGAACTGTCCTTTGGTATTTTTGTCCTCACCGTTTATTTAGTTATAATTAAAGAAAACATTTTATATGTAATAGTCCTTCTTATATCTAATTTAAAACTCTTATTACTAGTAATGTTGTCAGTCCTTAGACCGTCTTTCATTTCAATGGTTTTATTATTATTATTCTACACTCATGGTAGTCTTTTTATAATACTTAAACCTCATTGAAGATTTTTTCATAGATTTTTTAACTATGTTTCTCACTGTACACTCTGTAGTTCCTTAATTTTGTTATCTCACTTCACTTTATTGTATTCTACACTCTGGTAGTCTTTTTAGTGAGTTCTACTCTATGGTAGTCTCTTTTGACATATTTTTTGACATGTTACACTTACAACTAATATACAATTTGTTTTTATAGTATTGTATCTTGTAACTTGTTTGGGGTTTACCTATATCGGTTTCAATTTTGTCTCCTGGTATTTATTATATGATTAACATTTTGTTTTGGCATATCTCTTCCTGTTTCTGGTCTCTTTGTTGGAATCTTGATATGTTTCGTCCCTTCTTCAAATATCACATTAGTAGTTTCCTTATTAAAATGGTTTCATGACAGATTATTTCCTTTTTTATGGTCCTTCCCTTTTTGTACTGCTTCCCCAATCTACTGGGTATACTGCTGGTTTAACTGGTTTTTTCATAGTAGGTTATTTTAATTAATGGTTTTCTTTATTATCTTCCATTTTTATTAACATTTTATAGACTTAATTATACAGTTTCTAGTGTAATCCTTAAACAATTTATTCTTCTCACTCACTATGGAACTTTCTCTTTTATTCATGTAACATTAATTCAAATGTTTAGTGTGATAATTTTGTTATGTTACATATGCTCTCCTGTAAAAGTGATTAGTTCAGATCATACTCTGTATGGATGAAATAATTACTACTAATTCTTTTGTATTTACATTTTCTCCGTGATTACATGTTTTCACTTTATATACCTTCTTTTTCCACCATTGCTTCCTCTCAGCTGATGTGTATCTCCTTCATTAGTTTCTTTTTTCATTGATAAGTGATCTTCAATCTTGTGTATAACATTATCATTTTATATTCCTTCTTATTTGGTGCTTCCTCACCAGTATGTTTACTCCCAAACATTCCCTAACAAATTAATTGGAACAGTTCAGAGTGGCACTTTTGGCTTCAATCCCTGCTGTCCAATACTTCAATTGAGTCCAGAGGTATTATCATCTCCGCTCAACACATAAGACTGATGGCATTTTCTACATCCAGTCATAAAAATAAATAAACAGTAAAAGTAGTCATTTTTGACTAAAATAAACATCTTTAGATTCTTCACTTCATAATACGTTACACTAATTAATACTTTTATACACTTGACTCTTCTTCTCTCTTAAAGCTTATTCCATATTAGGTGGTTTAGGTATGTGGTATCATATACATTTCATCATGTTTACATAGTAAGTAGTATTTATATTTACTCTTTCTACCATCTGGTATTCATTGAGTTACTTTTATTGCTCATGGTATAACATGAATTAATTCTTTATCACTTTCACTATAACAGTGGTTGTTGTAACAGCATTATCATTATTAGTATCAGGTTTTTGTTTTTTGGTTTCTGGTCTCACTATTTGGTCTTTAGTGAGCTGGTCCTTCTTCATTGTTCCATTTTTATTAAATTATTTTCTTTGTGAGTTTGGTTAATTTGTTCGATTAAGTCATATGACATTCTGGTTTCCTTTCTCCCTTAGAATTTTGTATCTCTTTCTTACAAAATCTTTTTTCATATTTGAGAGTTATTTCTCATCATTTGTATGAGTAATGATGTGAGTTTAATGTTTTTTTTTTTTTTTTTTTTTTTTTTTTTTTTTTTTTTTTTTTTTTTTTTTTTAGACATTTTTATTCAACTACATTCTTTCTTATTCATAGTTGTTTTTCAAATATCTTGGTATAAGTTGTACTTATTATTGTTTTGAATTTTGAAATTATTATTCCTCAAAATTCTTTTTTCATTCATAATAGTCTTTGAATGTTTGTGTAAGTGGTACTTACTAATTATTTTGAATTTGGACAATTATTATCTGCCTCCAAATTCTTTTTACTTGCATAATAGTCTTTGAATATTTGTGTAGCTTGTACTTACTATTGCTTTTGAATTTTGAAGCTTATTATGTTCAAAATTCCTTTTATTTATTCACAATAATCTTTTAAATGTTTTGTGTAAGTTGTGCTTACTGATTTTTGGAATTTGGTAATTTTTTATTCTTACCAAAATTCTTATTTTGTTCACAATATTCTTTCAGATATTTAGTGTAAGTTGTGCTTACTAATTTTTTGAATTTTTGTAATTTTATTCTTATCAAAATTCTTTTTTCATCATTCACAATTGTTCGAATATTTGGTGTAAGTTGTACTTACGATATTTTTGAATTTGATAATTTTTTATTCTTACCAAAATTCACAATTTCTTCATAATAGTTTTAACTCATAATTATGAGTCCTCCAAATATTTTTTAATGGATAACTGATTATAAGTTCCTTTTACTTTATTCGAAATGATATCCTTTAGTACATATGTATTGTTATTATTGTTTTTAACAATCAGGTATGGGCCGGTATACAGCAGTAATAACTTTTTGGTAATGCCTTCCAAAGTACTGGGTAATTCCCTGTTTTTTAGCAGTACCTTTTCTCCGACTTCATATCTTATTATTTTCTTAACAGCCTTTTGATATTTGTTCTTGCGCCTTTCCTGGTCTTCAGCCAATTTATTGTAGAATCGAATTCGATTGAATTTGTATTCTTGACCCCTGGGGAACTCTATTATGTCTTGTATTTCTCTCGGAGGCGGTTTTTCATACATTGCCGTGTATGGCGTGGTACCTATAGCGGGGTGATATGACAAATTAAGGAATTCTTCCGTAGCTAATAAATATTCTTGCCACTTCTTTTGTTGGTTATAGCAATAAGTCCGTAATATTCTTCCGACCTCTCGCAGTACCCTCTCCGCTGGATTGCTGCTGGGGTGGTAGACAGACGTCTTGTATGTCTTAATGCCCAATGTATTCAAAGTGTTTCTCCACCGCCAACCCTTAAATTGCGTTCCATGGTCGGTGATTATGGATGTCGGGCTTCCTACCTCTGGAATGTAATGATTTGTTATTATTTCTAGAGTCTTCAGAGTGGTGGCTCTGTTCACAGGGTATAGTTTTGTAAATTTTGTAAAATGATTCATCATAATAATAATATACTTGTATCGATGGCGTCCGCCACTGCGGGGAAATGGACCACATATGTCCAGAAAGACCTTTTCCAGTTTGGCTTGTGAGGTAATTGGTATCATCATACCTTCCTTTCTTTCATTGTTGGTTTTCACCAATTGACATATCATACAGGTTTTAAGGTAGTTTCTAGTTTTTCTATTGATACTTTTTATGTGACAATTTTCTTCTATTGCCTTGATCACCTTCATGGCTCCCATGTGACCGTATCGTAGGTGATAGTCCAGGATGATATCCTTTTCGATTGTAGTAGGGATCATGACCTTCCAAACGTCTTCGTCAAGGGATGTCTTGATGAATAAAATCCCATTATGTATACAATAAAATTTGTTTATTGTGTCATCTGGGTTGGAGAGGCGAAGTTTAATAGAGTTTAACTTCGGATCGGACTGCTGGTGTTTGCTGATGTCCTGCACTATCTTCTCTAAATCAGATCTGTCCTTAATGATGTTATAGATTTTCAAAATGCTCTCCTTTTCGCCTTCGAATGTTTGTTCTTCTAGATTCACTCTTGACAATACGTCGGCTACTACATTTTTACTTCCAGGAACATACTCCCACTGTATATCGTATTCCTGTAGGGCGAGTACCCATCTGGTCAATCTACCATGGCTTAATTTGCATCTTCTTAGAAATGATATTGACTTGTGATCTGTTCGGACGGTCACTGGATATCCGAGGATATACGTCCGAAACTTCCCGCAGGCAAAGACTATACTTAGCAGCTCTTTTTCCGTCACATTATAGTTCTTCTCGCACTGGTTAAGAGTTCTGCTAGCAAAGCTCACTACTAGATGGTTTCCACTTTCATCTTCTTGGTACAGTGTTGAACCCAAGCTAATGTTACTAGCGTCACAGTTTAGAAAGAAGGGTCGGTTAAAATCTGGATGGTTGAGCATTACTGCATCTAAGAATTTTTCTTTAATTGATTTGAAGGTCTCGTCTTGTTCTTGACCCCATCGCCATTTATTCTTGGACGACAACTGGTACTGGAACTGGGCTGTTAGTTCGGAATAATTATTCTGGAACTTCCTATAATAGTTACATAGGCCCAAAAATGATTGTAGTTGCCTTCTGTTTTTTGGTGTAGGGAAACGTTGTATGGCGTCTACCTTTTCTGTTGATGGTGTTATTCCTTGACTGTTTAGCTGGAAACCCAGGAATTGAACTTCTTTAGCTATAAGCTTGGACTTGTCCAGTTTAAGGGTGACATTATTTTCAGCAAGCTTCTTCAAAACATACTCCACACGATAACAGTGTTCCTCCCAGCTGGTTGATGTTATTAGGAGATCATCAACATAGACAGTTGTGAATTGGAGCGCTTCTGGTCCTAGTATATGATCCATACAGGCGACAAAAACAGCTACTGAATTAACCAACCCGAAGGGCAATCTCTTAAACTGATAATTGCGCCCTTCGAAGATGAACGCCATGTATTGCCGGCTTGCTGGGTGCAACTCCACTTGCCAATAGCCGCATACCGTATCCCAAGTGGTAATGAATCGTGTTCCGTAGAACCTCTTCAAAATTTCATCAATTTCGCCAGGTGAGGTACGATCGTTTATTATCATCTTATTTATCTCCCGAGCGTCAAGGCAAAGTCTTACCTTCCCATTTTTCTTTTGTATGGCCACAATTGGGCTAGTGTATGGCGATTGACTGCTCTCGATGATATCTCTACGGATCATATTCTGGATCTCTGATCGTACGGCTTCTTTCAAAGATTGTGCTATTGGGTATGACTTTCGGTTGAATTCTACCGGTTCTCTGAATCGTATTGAGCATTGGTAGTTCCGGATCTTTCCAGGTTCGTCAGAAAATACAGCTCGATATTTCTCATATATTTCTACCAATTGATTCCGCTGGTCTTCCGTTAATTGCTCGTTCGCATTGTGGCACTGGAAGTTATGTATCTCTTGGATCTTTTGTTGCCATAGGTCTTCCTCCGAATCTTGATGTACTGGCTTGTTGTTTGTTGAGTGGTTAGATAAGTAATTCACCTTATTTTGGTGGTCGAGAAGTCGTTTGGAGTCTAAAGTCTTGTTATCAGTTAAATCGGCTATCCAGGTTGAACCTTCAGCAAAGAGTGATACCCTTCCTCGGCACAAGTCGATAATTGCTGAGTTTCGGCGCAATATGTCGCATCCTATCATGATGTTGAACGGTAATCTGGCTGCAACAAGAAATATCATATCCACACTAATGCCCTGACTTTTGACATTGAGGGATACCTGCTTTCTTATGGTCTTGTTCTGTCGGCCGGTAGCTCCTACAAGTACAATGTTATTAATAGGTAGTACCGGTAAGTTTTTGTGGCATTCCTGCTGTATCCGGTCCAATTCATTTCGATTTATTATGGAGACATTGGCTCCAGTGTCTATCATTATAGGAACAGAAATACCTTCAATTTCTGCGATTATGTATATTATTTCATTATCATTATTTTTAATATTAAGCTCACTTTCTTCTAATAGGTCCTTACGGATATCCTTTAAATAATTGCTGTATATTATGGTAAAATTTTTTCTGTTTTTCTTCACATTCATACCTACTTGATTAAACCCAGCAGATTGGAGCAGTAAAGGGTTATTGGATTTTATTACTGCCTCCGTTCGTTTAAATGTTCCGCTTCATTACGGGTCAGGCCGTTGGAAGCGTCAGCTGGAAGTCCTGAGGCTGTTTCGTTTGGTTCTGCTCGATCGTCTGGTTGGGCTTCTGTTACAGGTAGTCTTCGCTGATTATCCAGGCTGGAACTACGTCTGGGCTCGTACTCTCTGTACCGATTACTTCCCTGGCTCCCTTGGAAAGTCTCGTACTCGTAGTATCGGCTCCTTCGTTGAGGCTGGTACCTCCTGTGTCCACTGCCTTCTGCTCGGATGTAGTTAACATTAGGTCGATATGCCCTGTAATTGTGGTTACCTCCACTTGGGTAATTTCGGTTATAATTACCATGATAATTATTATTATTAGAAAGGTTGGGGTTCCTCTGACCATTTTGAACATAGTTACTATTATGATTATAATAACCGTTGTTATTTTGTGGACGGCTATTATTATTATGATTATTATTGTTGTGGTTGTTGTTATTATTATTTATTCGAGGAATATTACTATTATTATTATTGTTGTTAAAACGGGGCAAATTATTGTTATTTCTGGGGTTATGATTGTACTCGGCATTATTCCGATTTGCGGAACTATAATTGTTATTATTACCCACACTCTGCCGATTATTATTATTATTCAAATTATTGTTGTTATTCCTTGGTTCCTGCTTTTCATACCTCCTGCGACTTTGACGGTAATAGTCTTCGTGCTCGTACATCTCTAAAAGCTCGGTCATGGCTTGCACCGTCTTTATTTGACTATTTCGTCTGGCTCTGATAATATCCTCCTCGTAGTGGTATGAGAGTTTGCTGACCAGGCATTCTTCCGGTATTCGGGGCTCTAGATGTTTGGCCACGCACACCTTTCCTAAAAAGTACGCCGTTAAGGTTTGGTTCCCATATGGGTTGTACTTCCCATGACATATCCCGTCTCTGGCGATATTTTGCGTTGATTCCGACCAATATTTGGCTTTGAATAGCCTTCTGAATTGTTGATAGTCGGTTACCTCGTCTCTTATTGCCATCCACCAATTGTCTGCTATTTCCTTGAACGATTCGTCCAGCACCTCTTTGTTCTCCCTCCAGCGATTACCTCTGTGTTTGGCAAAGTATTCCTCGATTCTTGCTAGGAATTCCATGGGTTTATTTTTATAAAACCTGAAGTTAATCCCTTCACGATTTTCACTGTTGGGACAACTGGTAATGGTTGTCGGTCGACTATGGAATAGGTCTATATCTGTCTGGTTCTGTCGTACCTGACTGTTGATACTGGTCACAGCAGCTTCAATGCCGTCACATTTTTCTGTGAATCGGTCCTGCACTCGCTCCCAGTCTTCCCGTGTTTCCTTTAGTTTTTCCTCCAACGTCTTCCTAGTCGTTTCTTCAATGGTGTTAACCTTCGTATTTATTTCTGTCCTGATACTCCGTACTTCTTGTTCGGTTTGACTCCATTTTTCGTCAGCTCTGGTAACCCTTTGTTCGATTACCGTTATTTCCTCTTCTACTTTCTTGCTGATTGTCTCGTTGTTTTCAGCTATTTTCTGGCTCAATTCTTCCTTCAATATTTCCATTCTTCCGTCTAACCGGTTCATGTTCTCTTGGTTCGTCTCCTTCAATTCTTCTCTCAATTGCTGACTATTATTCTCCATCTTTTTATTGGTTTCTTCCAGTTTCTGGCTTATCTGGGTCAATTCCTCCTTCGATTGTTTATTGTCCGTTTTTATTTCCTCCATTTTCTCCTCCATCTTCTGGATATTTTCCTCCATCTTCTCCTCGATCTTCTTAATATTTTCCTCCATTAATAATTTATTTTCGTTTTTTATTTCGTCCACCTTCTCCTCCATCTTCTTACTATTCTCCTCCATCTTCTCCTCCATCTTCTTACTATTCTCCTCCATCTTCTTACTATTTTCTTCGATTTTCTTGTTGGTATCTCCGATTTTATTACCCAACTCTTCTTTCAATTGTTGGTTATCGTTCTCCAGCTTCTTACTATTTTCTTCCATCTTCTCCTTTAATTCTTCCTTCGTCGTTTTAAATTCTCTGAGTAACATCTCCATCATTTGATCAAATTTTGCATCTTCCTTTGCGGTGGATTTCTCCGGCTGTTCCTTCTGTGGTGCAGGCTTATTTGGTTCTGCTGGCGGTAACATTAACTCCACATCTTCCACTGGTGTCGCTTCTTTATCCTCCATGTTTATCTCCTGCTCGGCCTCCATAGCCCTTTTTCTTGATGTAGCTCTCCTGTGCATCTCGCTCCCTCTTCCGACCTGTTGACCGTTGCCAAGCTAAAAATAGGAAATTGGACAATCGTCCTTATTTTACAACACTATTACCTCCTATTTAAAGCCCCTTAAGTTGGACGCCAATTTGTAATATAATTTGAATATTACAAATAAAAATAAAAATAAAAATAAAAATAATGGAATTGTGTAGAAAGATATTGTGTGTGTATCTTTGGTGATAACAAAGGTATTGTGCTCTTCCTTTAGCCCCATGTTGGGCGCCAATTTGTAATATAAATAAAATATTACAAATAAAAATAAAAATTGAATAATTGATATATATAGAGATATATTGTGTGTGTATCTTTGGTGATAACAAAGGTATTGTGCTCTTCCTTTAGCCCCACTAGTTGGGCTAGTCAATTTGTAATATAAATAAAAATATTACAAATATAAAAATAAAGATATAAATTAAAAATATAATTGTATTGATGAATGCTTGTTTTAATAAGCTCCAAGTTGGAAACGCCAATTTGTAATATAATTATTACAAATAAAAATAAAAATTGAATTGGATTGATATGTGTTGATACGTATTAATATTTTGTTTATCACTGGATCAGTCTGACTCCTTAAAGTCCCACTGGTTAGGCTAGTCAAAGGGTAATATAAATTCAAGTGTAATAATAAACAAGATATAAAGATATTGATGATAAGAATACGTTATAACTAAGTGTGTTGGATTGATAAATAATAAATACATCAAACTTTAAAAATTTTGCAAATATTTTTTCTTGTGCTTGTATCGAATTTGACTGAATGATTGAATTTAATTAATTAATAATTAATTAATTATTTGAGTTTGTAATTTCCTCCTATATCTATTCTCTCAATGTGAATTATGTTTTTGCTTAATAAAAAATAATAATAACATTAATAGTAGAAATAAAAACAATGCTGGTAACTGAATACTGATTTGCGTTTATTCATTCAAAATTGTGCGCCAGTCAAACTGCGCATGTCCCAGGCACTGGCTAATATTCGCCACAGTCGGCAGTGAGAAAGATTAACAAATATATTTTTTACAAGTTTAGATTTATGGTTCTTTTAACGAGTCGAAATGGTCAGAGGGCAAGGAACAAGATACATTTAACAGGTATTCTTAAACTAAATGTTAACATCTGAAATAGAACAGAATTATTATTACAATTGTCAATTAGAAAGAAATTATTTAAATTTTGAACCAAGTCGAAGAAATGACGTCACTCTGCTCCAGGCAGCACTGGCCGGTCGTCTGTATCGAAATTCAGCAATGGCCGCCGTCTGCTCGTTTTAACTGCTATGACGCCGTTGGAATTGAAGATCTTCTCCCACAGAAATAAAACGATGTTCCCTTTTCCTGCGAAGTGGTGTTGTTCCAAAATATAGTGTTGAATGTCCCCTCGTCGTCTGCGATGTCGAATTCTGGATGGATCTCTTGTGTAGTGTGATGTTCAAATATGCGTGTTGGTTCTTTGTGAATTCATTCCAAAATTTGTTCAAATGGCTGTCGATTTCTGGCGTTAAGTTTTATGGTGTTATTCTGTGTTTTTTTGGAAACTTGTGAAGTGTTAGACATAGATAAATAAGATTATTTCACTTGTTAGTTCATCTCCGTTACACGCCACATAACCACACTTGGTTTTAATATAAATTATTTGGTTTTCAAAACTCCACTAATACATTTTTCAACTGTTCAGCTTTGCGATTAACAATAGACTAAACGACGCAACGTCGTCGTTTTAGGGCAATTTGTGGTATGTCTTTTTCCTCTTTATATTGTTTAATTATAAAATATCTGTCTAAGACTTGTTTCACTATCTAACTATACATAACAAGTTTTCTTATTTTTTACTGTATTTCCAATATTTCTTAATTTTACATGAATCTAACTATTCAGTAATATTGATTATTTAATTTTACATCTTTTGATATATAGCTGGGTTTGTTTCAAACTCATTTAAGCCCAAAAATTACAATTTTGCATAATAATTGTATGTCTCATATTTTGTACAAATTCAGTGTTTTAAAGGTTTTTATTTGTTTTTTCGGTATAATATTTCTCTGGAATACACCTAATAACTCCGTAATTACTTTGTTGTTAATAATTTGGTTATTAAAACATTTCAATATTGATAAATTTGCTATTTAGTCTGATTTGTTTACTATCATAAGCCTATTTTTGACTGTTTCCAAAAGAAGTTAGTTTTCTTTCTTTTGTCATTCTATTTGCTATTAACTGTATCTGTATTAATTATATTTTCAATTTCTGTATTGTATATATTGAATTCTATTCCTATTACATAGATTAATTCTTTGATAGATAGTTTTTTTTTTTTTTTTTATAGGCCATTCTGTGTTTACTAACATAGTGTCTTGGTTGGTCTGTTTGTACATTATACATGGTTTACTGATTTGAATAAAATTATTACATTTTTATGCCCTACTTGCCTCTCTGACTTACACAATGGAAAATTAAATGACATGATTTTAATTACAATAGAATATCTTGTATCTACTAAACTTTCTTTATACTAATAACATCATTGAACCATAACATGAACATCTTATGCCTAATTTTAACAAAAACATCTTATTATCAACTATTTTCCATATATCACCTAATTTTAACAAAAACATCTTATTCCTATTATTTTTTCCTGTATCATCAAATGATAACAACATAGCTTATCCTAGACATAATTTAATTAGAAAACATAAAAAACTCCTATTACTAGTAACACTGTCAGTCACTAACTGTCTTGTGTATGTATTATTCTTATGAAAACACTTTAACTGTGATAAAAAACCTCGTGTATCTATTTACACCTTACATCTAAAATATTATTTAATTAATAATAAATAATAAACATCTTAATATTAGGCATACCTTCAGTTATGAACTGTCCTTTGGTATTTTTGTCCTCACCGTTTATTTAGTTATAATTAAAGAAAACATTTTATATGTAATAGTCCTTCTTATATCTAATTTAAAACTCTTATTACTAGTAATGTTGTCAGTCCTTAGACCGTCTTTCATTTCAATGGTTTTATTATTATTATTCTACACTCATGGTAGTCTTTTTATAATACTTAAACCTCATTGAAGATTTTTTCATAGATTTTTTAACTATGTTTCTCACTGTACACTCTGTAGTTCCTTAATTTTGTTATCTCACTTCACTTTATTGTATTCTACACTCTGGTAGTCTTTTTAGTGAGTTCTACTCTATGGTAGTCTCTTTTGACATATTTTTTGACATGTTACACTTACAACTAATATACAATTTGTTTTTATAGTATTGTATCTTGTAACTTGTTTGGGGTTTACCTATATCGGTTTCAATTTTGTCTCCTGGTATTTATTATATGATTAACATTTTGTTTTGGCATATCTCTTCCTGTTTCTGGTCTCTTTGTTGGAATCTTGATATGTTTCGTCCCTTCTTCAAATATCACATTAGTAGTTTCCTTATTAAAATGGTTTCATGACAGATTATTTCCTTTTTTATGGTCCTTCCCTTTTTGTACTGCTTCCCCAATCTACTGGGTATACTGCTGGTTTAACTGGTTTTTTCATAGTAGGTTATTTTAATTAATGGTTTTCTTTATTATCTTCCATTTTTATTAACATTTTATAGACTTAATTATACAGTTTCTAGTGTAATCCTTAAACAATTTATTCTTCTCACTCACTATGGAACTTTCTCTTTTATTCATGTAACATTAATTCAAATGTTTAGTGTGATAATTTTGTTATGTTACAATATTAACAACTTTCCTTGTGTTGTCTCAATTTGGAATCAGCTGACTTTTTTAACTGATTAGGCCTACGTTTGTATCAGCTGTTGCATTGTCTGGTTTTTGTATATGTAACGAACAATATACAGTACCTTCAAGTGTTTATTTTTATCTAGTCAGTCTATCTTTTACATAGGTTCTGACGATCATGCATTTATTTTTAGGTTTGCGGTTTGACCAGTATTTCCATTTTTTAAGACGTTGAAGCAACAATGCCCGGACGTAACTTATCAAGAGGAGCTTTAATGCTATCAATGTTGTCTGAGAAAAATCAACAACTTAACAATGTTAAGAATAAATTTGAATCTAACTTAAATAAGGAACCGCAATCAATGTCGGATGCTTGTGTATCAATTAAAACTCCCTCAACTACACAGGCTAAGAACGAAAACGAAATCACACCCACATACACAATACAAGTTATTGGCCCTTCAAATTTTCTGCAGCCTGAGGAAACTTTAAGAAATAATGTACCTCAAAAAGAAAAAATTGACAATGGCATCAGTGAAGATGTTTTATTTAAATGAGGAACAGCAATCAATGTTGGCCGTTTCTGAGTCTAATGCGAATCCCTCAAAAACGAACGAAGAAGATGAAAGCACACTGATTTACACAACACAGGAGGTTTTTGTTCCATCAAATTTTGAAGAGCTAATTGAAGTTGAAAATGATCCAGTACGGAACGAAATAGAAAATTTTAACTATGGTGAAACTTTAAACAATACTGTACTTCCAGAAGAAGAAGAACAACAACAACAAGACGAAGAAGAAGAAGATCTTGGTATCACAAAAAGGGGAACGAAAAGAGTAAGGAAGAAAAAAAGTACGACTCCAAAAGAAAAAGCACAAAACAGAATCAAAAAGTTAAGAAAACCATCCCCCACGTGATCGTGTGGTGACAAATGTCGCTACAAATGCAGCACAAGGTTTTCGGAAGAGTGGCGAAACCAATGTAACACCGAATTTTGGATAAAAAAATTTCACAGAAAGACGGGACTTTATCGTGGTGTGTGCCACTAAGCTCCCGGTGAAGAGACGTCAGGGTGAATCGGAAACTAGAAACAATTCGTTTCGATATTTTTTCAATGACAAAGAAGGCGAAAGAGTCAGAGTATGTAAATGGTTTTTTCTTACTACTCTTGGGTTTTCTAAAGAAAATAACTCAGTTATTTATGACACTTTAACAATTGTTGACAAAGATACAATGACTGGTATGACGTCATGTTCGACTGACAAAAGAGGAAAGCATCCTAATCCTAAGAAAATTGACAGGAGCATTATTATAAATCATATAGAGAGCTACAACCCAAGTATTGCTCACTACAGAAGAGAACATGCACCAAATCGACGATACCTCCCAAATGATGTGACCATTCAAAGGATGTATGATGATTTTATACGAGCTGAAAACTCTTGTGACTGTTCTTACGATCTGTATAGAAAGGTTGTTAATGAGCTAAACATATCGTTTATGAAACTCGGTCATGAAGAATGTGGCATGTGCTTCAAGTTTAAGGAACATGACAAAGACCACAATCAGGAAAATTTATAACCAGACTGTGAGACTTGCATTTATTGGAAGTGCCACATTGAAAAGGCTGAAAAATCAAGAGACCTCTATAAAGAACACGCTAAGCTGCAGTCTTCCACTGACACCTTATACTTTTGTGCTGATCTATAGAAGGTGATTATGTTGCCACGGATGGATTCCTTCAAAGAAGTCGTTTATTGGTACCACGGATTATGTTTACTCGAAGAATGGTAGTATTTAATGAAAGTTTTGTACCTATTGGTACCAAACAGAAGGCTAAACCTCTCGCAGTCTTGTGGCATGAGGCAATAAGTGGAAGAAAAAAGGAAGACATCTTAAATGCATTTTATTCATTTTTTTATCATTTCAGAGATGTAAAGCATATCTGTATTTGGCTGGACAATCGCTCAGCACAAAACAAAAACTGGACTCTTTTTACCTTTTTGGTGTATCTTGTAAATTATTGCCCACAGATTTCTGTAGACACCATTGACATTTTTTACTTCGAACCAGGTCATACGTTTATGGCTGATGACTCCTTTCACCATCAAGTTGAATTGGCTATGAAGAACAGTGGAAAGGTTTATGATTTCCAGGATTTTGTTAAGTGTGTTCAACAAGCAAACTCAGGAAAAGTAGACACCAAAGAACTTAGTGTTGGGGACCTTTTCGCATGGAAAGACTGCACTTCAAAACAAAAACTTAAGCATCGAGGTGACAACATACCTTATCTCACAGATGTTGTTAAAGTAACTGCTAAACGAGGAAATACAAGTCTTTTGTATTCTACCAAATATGAAGAATCTAGTTCAAAAGTGTTGAAATTCTTGCAAGCTAAATGCATCAAGAACTACTTTCCCATGGCTGAAAAAATTGACAAAGTATGAGGATTCAATAAAGCAAAGAAAAAAAGAAATAGTTGAAAAACAGTGCCCCCTTATGCCATCTAACTGCCGTGGATTTTGGTTGAGCATCTAAGAGTCAGAAGAGCCAGATTTACTAAACCCTGACTAATGAAAGACTGATAAAGAACAAGCTTCATATATATATGTAAACTAGTTTTATGTTTATTAAAAAACTGAAAATTATTGAATGTGTTCTTTTTATTTTATGGTATTACACAGTTTTTAAAAGTTGTTTTATGCAAAGCTATTATTTAGGGTTTGTAAACATGATAATTATGATCATAAAAAGCCCCAACTCCCATACAGGGAGTTAGGGCTTTTCGAGACCGTGTATTACAGCAGCAAACTTTAAAATAAAAAGCCCTAAATCCATTTTTTCTAAAAAAAATTTAAAAATCAATTATATTAACATTAACACAAAGTTGTGTACATTAAAACAACAACTTTTACACATCAAAAGCCTGTTAAAGTATCAAAACTTTGATGCAGGTGAAGAAATTTGTTTTCCTTATTTCCTGTAAAATTTTGTTCTTCGGAGATAGGGCTTTCTATGTTATGGGGGCAGTATACATCAGACTGTCTGTATCTGTCATTAGCAATCTAACGTTACGGCCGTACTTGCCGACAGCATAACGATAATGGAAGTCATACATTATCGTTTTGCTAACGTCAAGCACCGTGAAGCCGACATACACGGGACGGGAAAGAACGATGGATTTTTTACGGAGTGAGCCCCACCAGATCGTTCGTATAACGAATCATACGTTTCAGCCTAGGTGTGGAAACTAGTTTTTGAAGCCGTCGTTCATCTGAGACTAGTTCAAAGTCTATATGTTTCCGTACGTTCTCCAGCGACTTACCGTATACGGCGTTGTTCATCAGTTTGAAAAGGTCTTTTTCAAAGCTGTTGACGGCTGCTTGCCTCTTGCGGCTGTTGAAATCGATAAACGGTTTCAACCAAGCGCTTTGCTTAAAACACAACACCCTATGAGTCGCTTTCAGCTCTAAACCAAGACTTAAATACAACTTCAAATTTCGATAATAGAGAACGTAATTTTGTTTGTCCTCCGAAGTCGTTAACAACTTCTCTACGGATGACATTGTTGACCCTGATTCGTTATACGATGATCTGTATATACTCTCGTGTAAACGTTTGGAAAAGGGAGAAAGGATATCGGGTGTTACGCGCTGGCGCACAGGTGCAAGCGGGTAGTCGGAATGCAGGTCGTGTAGTGTATCAGGATAGTGTAGGTCGACCTCGAGGATGTACCCGATGTCGGAATCATCACTCACATTACGTACGTCCAAAGACTCGATTTCGTTACGATCGAGCCATCGGAAGTCTGCGTAAGGGAGTGGTTGCGACATGGCTGCACCGTATAGATTGTTACAGTCCGTATACAGAATGAAGGAGGTCGGTTTCGAAACATCGTACTGATCTGGGATCAGAGGGTTGTTAGCGATGGCATGACGGTTGGATATCATAGCAACGCCTCCGCGGACCCCAGACTCAACAAACAGATGTTGATTTATATCTATCAACAGCTCCAATTCAACCTCTGTCATTTTTAGCATCGCGTTCCAAGCGAGACCAGGAAGTGAGTAAAAATGACACGGGTCCAAACAGTAATCGCGTAAGGCCATGTCCCGAAAACTTTCAAAGACATCAGCCAGCAGCATTACGTCTGTCAACAAATACAGTTCATGGTAATCTCCAAACGTACGCAGATTGAATGCACTCCACACGTTTTGTGCGTGCTCGTAATCTGCGTCCGAAATAGACGATTCCATCAACCGGTTATCAAAGTGTTCACGAGCGGGTAGACTTGTTTCGTTGAACCGATCAATACTGTCAACGTACTCGTAAGGGTATACCCCCTTGCGTACGAGCAGATTGGTCTGTTCGTCGAAACCCCGTCTAAGCATTTCCTCTCTAAGCAAAGGAAATTGGCTCCCGGACGTGGACAGATTGCTAACGAGTGTGTCCAGAGAGCGATTAAGAAATTGAAAAGAGTCTACGAAACGCAAGGGACCCAGGGAGAACGACACGTAACGCTCGCTAGATGTTGCAATGCAGGATACGTGTTGGTCCTTATATTTTCCCAAACCCTGCATTAAATGGTGACAGTCGTAGCCACAAAGGTTGTGAAAGAAGACGGGGATATGACGTGGCATCTTGTAGCTCAGATTGCAGCTATTGTGGGCTGCTCCCAAGAATTTCCCCGTAAGATGACAATGATTGCGTACCTTGTCATCGTCTGTCAAAGGGCGCTCACACAAATGGCAAACGATGGCGTTAGTGAACGCAACATTGTCATCATCAGACAATTAATTTTACGTTATGACGTATTACCTACCTTCATCATATCCTCGACGTCTTTCATCAACCACGAGAAGAAAGTGTCTACAACGTTTTTACCACGATATACTTTAACCTCTCTCCAGAGACTGTGAGCGTGATCAACGATAGCATAGGAGAAACCTGACGGAATATGCATCGCTTCGTATGATGTGGACGATACAGGAGGAGAAGGTATTTTCTGGCGGACACCACTGCTATCAACTGAGTAGAAGTCACCTAAATCTTTCACTGTCGTCGGGATGTCGTTACCTGGTGAACACGATTGAAGGGGAGTAATAAGGGATTCGAAGTCGGCGTAGACGGTAAAGGGTACTTTGAGACAGTGTGCGTAATTTTTAAATGACATAAACTTCTCCTCTGTGGGCATTTTGGTTTTCTGTTCACCATAAGGTGTACAGTAGGGGAGATATTCGGACAGACCATGTTCTGTGGAGAAACGATGCAGGCAGTAGTCGCAGTAAAATGATTTATTGCTGTGTTTTGTTAGGGAAAATAACAATTTATTAATGTTACTGATAAGACAGTAGTGTTTTCGGCTCTTTGTATCGGACAGAAGTAAAAGATTAACATGATGTAATCTGTCCTTATTGGGGGTAATTCTTAATGGATAAACCTCATTTTTTGATTCGTTTCTGATATTGTCTTCTATATCATAGCCGAAAACGTTTATAGAAATGTTGGGATTCTGTGTTTCAAATTTAGAAATTGAGTTTATGGAAACAGGGTACTCGATACCGGACATATTTATTGTGTTTATGAATGAGAGGTATTTTGAAACACGTTCTTTATCTCTTTCTTGAGGGTGTATGTGGGCTAGAACAGACCATAGAAAACACATTTCATCTTGGGAGTTCTTGATGTTGACTACTGCCTTGATGAGTGAGAGTTTTCGCGGGGTAGGAATGTAGGAGGACGCTGCTAGCGGCCGGTATCGTCCAACAACCAGTTCCAGCTTCAGTACAGCGTCCACCGACCATCCGCTCCCGTCACGGGTAAAATTGGATATGCTATTCATGATTTTGTCGTATGATTCGTCAAGTAGACAGTTCAACTCGTCGTTGTCGTCCGTGAGCAACGTACGACAACGTCCATGGAAGACGGCGTCTTTGGTAACCTCTTTTTCTTCGCCGCTGTCACCATACTAACACAGTTTTAGTGAAACGTATCCTGCACGCAATATGCCATTTGATACTATGTAAACGTGCTTGTTCTGCCAGAATATCCGTGCACAATAAAGGTCGCACCTCAGTCATTATCGATAATATATCTTGGTCTCCCGTGTCCGTGTACACGGGTAGGTAATTAAATGTTGTGAGGGATCCTCTAATACTGGTGTTTCGTACGATATAAAATCGTGCCATAACTGAAACAATAGAAACATGTGTATTAGCTAATAGGAATGTTGAATAACACACACACACACACACACAAATTCATGTTTGCGGTAAATAAATAGATAGTACACGTTAGTAATACGTTAAATTCTTGGATTTCGTTGTCCATGACGTGTCCGTTACTTAACTAAATATCACTATAATATTGACGACTCGGAACACTAAGTTTTTTATAAGTAAAAACGTAAAGTTTTACCTTACAGCCTAAACCGGCTTTCACCTATAGAAGGCTTCATCAGAGGCTGTCGTTAGTAGCGCTGCTCGTCTTGTTGTTGGCGACGAGATAGTGTTTCGAAAGATTGAAGCTGTGTGTGTGTGGTGAGATGTGTTCGAATAATGCGTGCGATTTGAATTGTGTCTGTTCGTTTAGGATGTCGTTTTTATTTGTTTTTGTGTGTTTGTATATTTCTAATTGTTCTAGAGTGTCTAGTTTTCGGCCTTTTGTGTGTACGTGTAGTATGTTCATGTTATTGTCGATGTTTTTATATGTGTGGTTTGCTTCAATGAGGTGGTTTGCGAAGGTAGATTCTGTAGTGGTGTGGAGTGATTTTGTGTGTTCAATGTATCTCTGTTTGAAGCTACGTCCTGTCTGGCCTATGTAGAATTTACTGTTTATTAGAAACTACTAACAAAACAGAACACACACTATCAAAACGCATGCCCAAAGCACAAAACAAATTCGATCTACCCAGTGTATATAAACTAAATTGTTCAAATTGCAGTAAATTCTACATAGGCCAGACAGGACGTAGCTTCAAACAGAGATACATTGAACACACAAAAGCACTCCACACCACTACAGAATCTACCTTCGCAAACCACCTCATTGAAGCAAACCACACATATAAAAACATCGACAATAACATGAACATACTACACGTACACACAAAAGGCCGAAAACTAGACACTCTAGAACAATTAGAAATATACAAACACACAAAAACAAATAAAAACGACATCCTAAACGAACAGACACAATTCAAATCGCACGCATTATTCGAACACATCTCACCACACACACACAGCTTCAATCTTTCGAAACACTATCTCGTCGCCAACAACAAGACGAGCAGCGCTACTAACGACAGCCTCTGATGAAGCCTTCTATAGGTGAAAGCCGGTTTAGGCTGTAAGGTAAAACTTTACGTTTTTACTTATAAAAAACTTAGTGTTCCGAGTCGTCAATATTATAGTGATATTTAGTAATACGTTAGTTTATTGCAAACTGTGAAGATGGCAGCTACTCCCGATTTTAGCATTGAAAGTGAAAGAAGAAAATCGTTCAAGTATTGGGAAGTGACGTTTGTCAGCCCCGACGAGTTAGCGTTTGCCGGGTTTTACTACTATCCGCTAAATTATGATGTTTGTGGACATAGTATGTCATTCATAGACGATAGAGTTAAATGCTTTTGTTGCGAAATTGAATTAGGTCATTGGAGAGAAGGTGACATACCTATGACGGAACATGAAAAATTTTCTCCGTCATGTCAATTTCTAAACGATGTCAAGAGACAATTCATTGGGGAGAAGGTGACAAACCTATGCCGAAACATAAAAAATTTTCTCCGTCATATCAATTTCTAAACAACGTCAAGAGACTATCTTGTACATGTTAGACAGAGTTGGATCATATGTTAATTCATATCAAACAAGTTTGGTTTGCTACATAATTATAGAGAGAGACAATTTCTTAACTGTACCAATTGGTATTAAATTTTTACCTTGTTGAGGGTGTTCCTGTTCCTGCTGATGTTGTTGTTGTTGTTCCGGATTCTGCTGAAGGTCGGACATGATGATATTCAGACGAGAGAGTGAATACTGAAAAACAAAGAAACTGTTATACATATATATAGTATTTTTAACGCTGGTATTATGTTAGTGTATCTTAAACCATGAACAACGCACGCAAGGCTATAGCTCTAGAGCTACACAGAGCAGCGAGAAGGAATTTCGTTAGGCGTGCGGTTGAATTGAAGGGTCTACACGACTTGTACCAGACGGATCTTGTGGAGATGATACCATACGCTCGAGTGAACAAAGGGTACAAGTACATGATGACAGTGATCAATGCGTTTAGCAAGTACGCGTACACTGTACCATTGAAAACAAAGACAGGAAAAGAAGTAACGCGCGCACTAGAGCGTATACTAAGTGCTAACCGTATGAAATATTTACAGACGGACAACGGGAAGGAGTATTACAACAGCACAGTACAAGCGTTGCTAAAGAAGTATAATGTGAAACATTACTCAACCTATATTGAGAAAAAAGCGTCCATAGTGGAACGTTTTAATCGCACACTGAAGACACACATGTATCGCGCTTTCAGCGAACAAGGACACTACCGCTGGCTGGATCTACTACATATATTGCTGAAATCGTACAACAATACCGTACACAGAACCGTTGGTATGAAACCTAGTCAAGTGGATGACGCCAACGAACATATAGTGTTGGAACGAATAAGGAAGAACACAGCGCCTAAAATCAGTCCAACGAAACCACCCAAATTTGAAGTCGGTGACCGTGTTCGTATAAGTAAGCACAAAATGACGTTCGCCAAAGGTTATACACCAAATTGGACTAACGAAATATTCACTGTGGATAAAGTACAATCCACTACCATCCCCGTCACTTATCTGCTAAAAGATCATCTGAACAAAGTGTTGAAAGGTGGTTTTTACGAGCACGAGATTAGTAAGTCCAAAGTCGGCGACGTATACCTAGTGGAAAAGGTGTTACAACGCAAAGGTGACAGAGTGCGTGTTCGTTGGCTCGGTTTCGATGGTAAACACGATGCATGGATACTTAAGAAAGATCTAATATAAAAAGGTGACAGCACGTGCTGAAAACAGTATGCTTTCGGTATTCACAAAGATGAAGATTGTACAGCAAGCAAACAAATTACCAATAAAGGATATGGACTTTTTGGCTGGTGACGAAGGCAGTGCTGAACGTAAACATGGTCCGCTATTACCGAACAGTATTCGCTGTATCGTTACGGGCTCAAGTTCCTGTGGGAAATCTAATGTGCTATTCAACCTACTGTTTTATGCCAACGGTCTACGTTTCCACAACGTATACGTGTTTTCAAAATCATTATTTCAGCCAAAATACAGAATGCTAGAAACAGTGATGAAATCACTCGCTGATGAAGGTTTAGGTTGTCACGCATACAGCGAGAACGAAGAAGTCCCACTACCGAGTGAAATCACTGGTCTCGACTCTGTTATCGTATTCGATGACGTATCGTGTGAAAGATAAAACAATATTCGAAAGTATTTTGCTATGGGGAGACAGCGGTGTGAACACATTCTATCTATGTCAGACATATAGCCAGATACCGAAACAATTGGTGCGTGACAATGCTAACTTGTTGATATTGTTCAAACAAGACGATCTAAATTTACGACATGCATACAACGATCACGTCAACATGGATATGAAATATGATGCTTTCAAAGACGTCTGCACAGAAGCGTGGAAGGATCGTTATGGATTTCTAGTCATAGACAAAGACTCGTCAATAAATGAAGGTAGATATAGAATCGGCTTTGACCGATTCATAATTGTTTCCAGCGAAGTATAAAAGTGGTTGCACTGTAGTAATGTAATCAGTCCTCTTGCTAACACACAAATGGCGATGAATAAGGAGGAACGACTTACGTATGATATAGATACGATAAGCGACAACATAAGGAAAAAATATCATGCATTACAACACGGCATCAGAGAAAGCGACGAGAAGTTCAGAAAAAATTACAAGCCGATTCTGGAACCGTTAGAAGCTATTTCACGAAAGTTAAGTTGTGATATGATGGAGGAGGAGGAGGAGGAGAAGCAGCAGATAAAACAAGAAGAGCCTACACAACACGTAATAACTGAAACCGAAAGTGGCGCGCAGAGTCATAACGCTTCTCATTTCAGTGACGATAGCGCATGGAACCCTAACGCTTCACATATCAGTGACGATTCATTAGCAAACAAATATATGCGTTTGTGCGAATCGGCTGACTGTAAACGGATTATAGATCGTATGTATGGTGTTCGATACGAGGCCGGTAAATGGATGATAGGTGATTCAAATGTGAAAATCGATGATAACGACAACTTTCATGTCAAAGGAAAAATTTACGAGGGTACGCCTGGTCTGTACGAACTTTTGTTTATGAAACTACCGAAAAAATACAATAAGGACGATATGAGGAAATACAAGTCCATACTACTAGCAACCAACGGACACAAACAAAAATATAAACACAATACGCGAGTAAACAGTAACAGTGGTGTCAAGTACCGACTAGTAATATCTAAATTGTTTGCATCGAGTGCGCGAAAACGTACAGGGAGTGGCTATATGGAGATGAAGCCGAACACTGCAATCGATTACGTACATTGGGATGATCCTAACGAGTTGGTTAATCGATTGAGAATGTTAATGGCTTCTCAAAGTAGTGGACACACTGGAAATAGGAATGAAATCGTTTCGATATTGGAAGAATTACGTGAAGCCGGCATTATCATATAAAAGCAGACGCACCGTTCTATGACCACCAGTTCTTCATAAATATGAGTGTAGACAAGTTCGGTAGACACGACAGCACTGTAAGAGTGCGAAAAGAAACTCATCGAAGTCTGCGTCAGGATATCGGTTTAGGAGTGACTAACGACGGTCACTTTGATGTGAAAAACAAAAAGATACACAACTTGGGTGATCCCGAAGAGCTGCACGATGCTGTTTCTTTACAGTACGTAAACGATGCGTGCTTACAGTACAAGAACGACGCTACCGTAGACGCAAAAGATCATCGAATAATAATGCTAAACGATCCGCTTAAATCAAGAGATGCAGCCACAAAACGATACGTACACGCAAAGAGTTTGAGAAAAGATCGTGCAGGTAACGTAATCGTTGATGACTGTCGGCTAACGCACGTGCAAGCGCCAGTCGCCAGCAAAGACGCTGTGAATTTGGAATTTTTATACGACAACACAATCAGTTTGCAAAGCAATGCTTTCTACGCTGGCGAAAGAAAAATTACGAATATAGCGGACGGAGTAGCTGACAGACGCAGTCACTGTACGACAAATGCACGAATTAAAACTACATATAAAGACTGAATTGTACAAGGTCACTCAGGTATTTCATGCTCATATAATCAATCTGATAAAGTTTGTCTATAAATATCAAGACAGCGCGACACAGCGTTCAGTCCTGTCTGAATATATTGAGAATATATAAGAGGTGGGACGTTTAATAGACGTTCTCGATATGGAAACGGAAATCAAGGATTGGAGATCTGTTTACAAGAATGCACGTACTTCGTAAGAAAAGAATTGGGCTTGGTGTAATTGGAAAAATACTTAAAAACACCGTGCCCGCTATCGTTTCGTCAGTACCTACTTTGATTAATCGAGCGGTGGACGCATTACCAGTAGAATTACTCCTACCCGGCTACCGATTCTGTGGACCCGGAACAAAACTCAAAGAGAGATTGGCACGTGGCGAGCGCGGAATCAACGAGCTGGACGAAGCCTGTCGTGAACACGATATCGCCTACGCAAGGTACAAAGACAACAGTCGAAGACGTATAGCTGATCGCGTTCTTGTCGACAAAGCGTGGGAACGAGTGAAAGGTTGGCATTCTGGTGTTAGTGAAAGAGCGTATGCCGCAGCCGTAGCAGCCGCAATGAAAGCAAAATCAGCAGTAGGTGGAGAGAGCTCGCGTAGTGGTTGTAGAAAAAAGAAGAAGGGTTCAGGAATTAAACGTCAATCCGCGGGCAAACGCAAAACGACCTTCAAACATAAACGTAACAACACCAAACGCAAAACAGTCTCAAGGCATAAACGTAACAATAAAATAGCATCAGGTCTATACTATAACGTGTCACCTACGTTATAACATCGGGAACCAGTGCATACTTATCTCTGATCAATTGCACGGGTTGCCATACTCGTAATCAACTTTTAATTACTATATTAACCAGCAGTAGTTATAACTAAAGGAACTTTTACATGGGGTCTGATGATTTATTCACTCACTGTTTTAGTGTAAAGTAACGACATCTCTTTATTAAATCATTACTACAACAGCTCTACATAAATATTCCCATATAAGATTTTCTAAATAAAAGATTACAATTTATAACAGAATTTTGTAAAGAAATGGGGCCAAAACATATGGATTTATCAGTGCTAGCATTATCCACGGATCCGGGACCTTAAACTTGTTTATGAGTTAAGCTCGATTATTTATATTCTATAATACTATTTGGGGGCCATTTGAAGAATGGACTTAATCTAAAAATTTGTATCAATGAAGCTATACATATACACCAGCAGTATTCAGTATTACCAATATCTTGTATGCTAAAACATACTACATCTTATAAAGTGGTTATCATTAAAGTCTTTCTATTTTTTTCTTTTTAACTTTTTAATAATGTCTTGGTTACAATTTTAATTAATCACGGAGAACAAGTCTCCGTGTCACCTGCCATATCCATCAGTTTACTCGTAGTCAGCGTCCTTGATCCTTATGGTGTTCGTCAGCGGTCGATCTTAAGTGGAGTTAACTTTCCAGTTGAAGTGCCTGAAGTGGTTAGTTCATAATGAAGTAGCGTGGAGGTTCGCAGAAGTCTCGTAGTTAAACATCGTCAGTAGTATAAGTGTCGTAAATGTTCTTGTTTGTTGCAGAATCGCCCGTCACATTATTGTTTATAAAAGTTCGCACATTTGGTAGCTCGTACCATATTATTTAAAACAACATAGACATGTTACAAAATTAAACAATGAGATGTCATCCTATAACATCTTTACTTACGTTATAACATCGGGAACCCGTATTAATTGACTCTGGCCAATTATACAGGCTGCCTTCGTTGTAACAAGCTGAAAATTAATCAAATCACCACAACAAATAATATAAAAGGAAACTGGGGAGGGGAGACTGCTGATTTATGCACTCAATTCAGTATGTACTAAAGATGACATCTCTTTATTTATGACTGTTAGATTATACATAACATATCAAATTTTAACTTACAGTGAAATCGTAAGGGGTTTTCTACATTAAGATTTATAATACAGTTAGCGCATTTTACCTCGGATCCGAGTTTCAATATATTACTTAGGAATTTCAAGTTTACTCTACTCCATTACTGAATTACTTTATTACTCTTTATACCATTTGAGGAATGGTTTCATTTAGTAGTGCGATGTTCCAACGCTACATCACACGAGTTATTTTACAACTTATGGTTACTGAAATTACTTGTTACAACATTTATTCTTAAACTTTAGAGATTGTCATTTTAAAGTCTTTTAGTTTACAATTACTTCTATTTAAAAAAAATTACATATCCACGGAAGACCAGCTTCCGTGCTACCTCTTAGTTAAGTGTTTTAGTCCATGTCGTCCACACGTGATTCTTCCGCACACTCTAGGTAGAGGGTTGTCATCGTGGTCGTCTTCCTGGTGAAGGTCCTTGGAGTCAACTAATGATAGAGAGAGTTACGATGTCATGAAGTCGTCCTGTTCCTTGGTGGTTTGGCAAATACAGTTGAGGTCTTCGTCTTCACATTTTACATTTGGTAATAAAACGGTTGTATTTCACTTTACATATACAACCCTAAAATAATTTTAACTATCTTTCTAGATGTGAGATGTCACCTTTCGCACTTAATCTTCTACATTCTTCTTTACTGATACACACTACATACTCGTTACATAACTCTTCACACGGATATTTAACTTAATAACAAAATAATAAAACATATTTTGTTGTACCGCTCCGTTCTGAGCTGCTTACTGGCCGAACGACGCATCTCAAGTCTCTCTTACTATGTTAGGAAGGGTCGGTAAACCGCGCGGAGTTTACGCGTAGCAATAAAATAGTTCCACATTTATCCTCTATTTAAAGGGTTAAAGTTTTACATTTTAATTATCCAAAGCTATTCTTAATTACAGACTTTATTATAGTACACTACTGTTGTCTTGTTTATTTATTTAATTAATATCAAATTTACAAGTATTATTAGTTTGTTTAGGGGTCGGTATTCACGTTAATACTGGTTAGCGCATGTCTATGCAGGGTTGATTAACAAGGTTTTCCCTATCTGTACACTCGTATTCTTTTTTATTTTATTATTAAAACTCTTTATTTAATATTATTATAATTTTATGACAGCGATAAAATTTAGTTTCAATGTGCGATTTTATTAAAATTTAAAATTTGTCTGCTTTTACTTTACCTATTTATTAATTATTTTATTTTTAATTAATGAAATCGTCACATACTCCGCCGCTTAAAAACAGACTCCGGCTTATGTGGTCAGCAATGTACCGGGAGTATGCTTGGGGATTACCGTGTGAAATTTCTCTCACTCGTTTCTCTGTACAAAATTATGAGCTGCATAAGTCACTCTCGACTTGCTTATTCTTACTATCAATATATATATATATATATATATATAATACCTTGCCGGCTAATTCTTATACTACATAAAATTCACACATTATAAAATACATCGTAAACATACTAAATTCTTCTTAACTCTACTACTTACGACTACTACCGGATTTTTCTTTAGTTTGTGAGTTACTCTTGTTTTAGAATTACTCTTTAAGTAATTTATTACTTAATTATTACTTATATTCGATGTCAGCTGACTTCTCACTTCGCTCTAGTTTCGATGAATAGGATTCAAGGTTGATCAGGCCTCGTACCTATTTATACGATTAGGTAGCCAATTGCTACTCAAGTACTCTTTAGCAGTTGAGTACAAAACATATATCTTTTTACTACATTTATTTTGCTTGCACTCTACTATGTCCTTCTTTGTGATAACGCTTTATCTGCGAAATATGTGTTCTTCGTACATATTTTTGAGTAGAGGGTTCGTACAGGGCTACAGTTACTGGAGTTAAGTATTTGTGAATTTGATAAGGACCGCACCATCGGTATGATAGCTTGGAGGTTGTCTTATCGATTGCACTACTCGTAGGGTGTGTTTTATACATTACTAAGTCACCGATTTGGTACTTTACTTCATTGTTATTATTATTTCGCTCGTGATATTTCCTTGATTTCGCTAAGTTTGCTCGTAAATTAGCGCGAGCTTCATTCCAGATTTTCTTTATATTTTTATCCGTAATTTCAAGGGGTAGCAACTCATGTATTTTCCACTTAGTGGATAATTGGTGGTTAGGTTTGTATTTGAACAATAATTCGAATGGGGTAGACTTATGTCCTTCATGATAGGCTGAATTAAATGCGATTTGTATCCAGGATAGATTCTGGTCCCAAGACGTATGATCGTTTGCATGGTAGGCTATTAAAGCAGATTTTAGGTTTCGCAAATACCTTTCAGCTATATTACCTTGCGGACGATACTCTGTAGTGGTAATGTGGTCTATTCCTAATTTGAAATACATGTTCCTGAATTCCTTTGACTTAAACTGTGGTCCGTTATCCGACACTAGATGTACAGGAGTACCGAATTCTTTAAATAATCTATTCTGTAATATACTTACTGTGGTTGAAGCTAATGCTCGCCGCATGGGGTACATCCAGCCAAATTTGCTGAAAGAATCTACGCAAATTAGTAGCATGGTATTTCCTGATTTAGAACGCGGGTAGGGTCCTGAAAAGTCTAAATAGATTTTGGAGAACGGGGTAGCAGGAATCTCTGAGATTAATTGACCTATTTGGCTGTTTCTCGCTGGTTTGGGTGATTTAGTAGCCAAGATAATGCTTGATTATCTGTTTCTAACAGAAACTCTTTATGTTCTAAAACGGGTTTGAACTTCTCAAAAGCGAAAACGATAGCTAAACATTCTAATTCGTATGCGGAGTATTTCTTTTATTGGTCTGTCAGGGTGCGTGAAGCATAACTAATAGGTAGTCTAGAGTTATCTACTTCCTGATATATTACTGCACCTAGGGCTACACTTGAACTGTCTGTCTGCACTACAAACGGTTTTGTAAAATCGGCTAATTGTAGTACTGGAGGTGATATGATGCTTTCTTTCAATTTCTCGAATGCGGTTTGGTGTTGCACATTCCACTCAAATTTAACTCCCTTCTTTCTTAAAGCATTCAGAGGTGCTGCAATTTCTGCTAGATGTGGGATATACTTGTGGAAATAATTTATCATTCCCAAAAATCGGGCTATTCCTTTCGCATCCCGGGGTGGTAAAAATTCTCTGATAGCACGGGTTCGCTCGGGGTCTATGCTTACCTTTCCGTTGGCTTTTACGATGTGACCTAAAAATGAAAATTGTGTCACAGCAAAATTTACTTTACTGGGGTTTACGGTTAATCCAGCTTTCTCCAATCGGGATAGTACTTCACGTAGATGTTTAAGATGTTGGTCAATTGATTCGCTGTAGATAACGATGTCATCTAAGTAGTGATACACATATTTAAATTTTATATCATGAAGTAATTTTTCTAATAATCTGCTACATACAAAACTACCTTGGGATATACCAAAGGGTACCCTCGTAAATTGGTACAGGTTGAAAGGGACGGCAAATGCGGTTAGACGTTTTGATTCTTCCGAGAGGGGTATCTGGTGAAATGCCTGGTTTAGATCCATGATGGTAAAAATTTTTGCTTTCGTAAAATAATGTAAAGCACTGTGGATGTCGGGAAGCGGTATAGATTCAAATTCTATCCGTTTATTTAGTTGCCTGTAGTCTACAACTAGTCTATGTTTGTCGTTACTTTTGGGTACTAAAAACGCGGGTGATGAATAAGATGAAGTAGAGGGTTCGATGACTCCTTGTTCTAACAATTTGTTAATTTGGTTCCTCATTACTTCCATTTTTTGAGGTGATAACTTGTATGGGGCTAAACGTATTACTTTATTGTCGCTCAAATTGATTTTGTACTCTATTAGGTCCGTCAATCCTAACTTTGGTGTGAGGACGTTGGAGAACTGTTTTATTAATGTCTGCATGTTCCGTCTATCTTTACTTTCCAGATGACCTAATTCAGATTCATGATGTTCTAGATGTGTAGAAGTAGTTCCAGTACTTTTTCTGTTATTTGCATTATCATCCAAATTATATTTTTGTGAACTATCGAATCCAAAATAAAATTTCTTATCATGAATATCTAGAATTATTCCTGTTTTACTGATAAAATCAGCTCCCAATATTAACTCGGGTCCTAACTCGTCGCATACCAACATTGGAAAATACCACGTTAGATTTTTAATTTTAACTTTAAACGTGATGATAAGTTTTATCATTAAATTTTGTTTATTAGCTGTTGCGCATCTAATATTCACTGATTGACGGCGTTTAACTAAGTTGTGTTTAAATAATTTATTGGCTAGCTCTTGACTAATTAAACTTCGCGTTGATCCGGAATCAATTAATCCGAGGGTGGATGTAACACCGAGGTCAACTTGTATATACGGTAATTGACACTTTCTGAAATCACATTTATTAATAGCGTTACATTTATCAATAAATTTTCTAACGTAGGGGTCTAATTTTCTTTTGTTATTATTATTTTGTTTTAATTTGTTGTCTCTCAGGGGTTTACCTGTTTTAACGGAGCTGCGGAAGACACAGGATTTCGGATCTCCCTGCCTTACATGTTTTTTGGATAATGGGTTTTCTGATTGTACTGTTTCCGTTTACAGTTTCTACTGATGTGTCCAGGTTTCCCGCAGTTATAGCATACATTTTCTTTGCGTGGGGTCTCACTGGTTTCCTCTCGAGGTTGAGGCTCCTTGGACTTACCATGGCCATGAAAATTGGTTGGTCGCCGAAATGTTCGTCTTTCTCGTTGAGTTCTTGCATCTGTGACTAGGGCTTGCGTTTCCTTTCTATGTTGTGTTATGGATAGCGATGCATGTCTGTTCTGATCTGCGTACCATACATTTGAAGAGTGAATACTACATTGTTCTAGATCAGCGAAAGAGTGGGGCCTATTTATTAGTGCTAATCGGGAGCGTTCTTCAGGAGATAAGCCTACTAGAATAGTATCGACCAATTGTTTCTCACTCCAGTCGACTTGCAGTAGTCGTGAAGATTCTCTGATGTCTGCAATATAGTGTGCCAGTCTTTCATGGGCTCCTTGTACTCGAAGTACGGTATTTCTTTTAATCTCCTCGTAAATTCCCGTGGGGATAAAATGTTTTATTATGGTAGTATGAAGTTCTTCTACTGGAAGAGTCGAGTTTAATGATTCCAGTACACGATCGCGTAATGGTGGTTTACATTTGGGTAGGATTACTTGCAGTATTTGCCAATCGTTCAGTTGCTGTAGATCTTTTATTTGCAGAAGGTATCTGATGAAATTTAACAGTTTCGTAATACTTAAGCTATCGGTGTAGGGAATTTCTGTAATAATTTTTTCTACTGGGTGTGTGATCTTTCCGTAGAGGTCTACATTAAAATTTACATTTGGTATACATTTCGAAGGATTCGTTGCTGCGTTAGGCGTCGTAATCGCATATCTACTGGTGCGAGTATGGTGACCACTAGGCTGTTGGGGTTCTGATATCGTGAGGGTATGTAATTCTCTACTAGGTAGCTGTTCATGAGTCGGTTGTATCTTCGATACGATGGGTGATTCGTGCTTCGCGATGGAGGGAGGGTGTTCTAAAGTAGGGGATTGAACCGGGGAAATATATAATTTTTGTAAATAGTGCTCAATTTCTTCCATTCTAGATGAGTCTGACTTTCGTCGCAATTCGTTGATAATTATGGGTAATTGGCGTAATGCCTCATCCGCAAATTTCTGCACATCGGGAGGGGTTACGGTGACGTCGGGCCAGTTCACTAAATTGATCAACCGCTGGGTAAAATGTTCTATTCGTTGCGTGACGCGCAATATTACAGTAGGTGATTTTTCGTTGTGAATGTTTTGAGATAATAACGTCAGTTCCCTATACTTCGCATAACAGGTTTCTCGTTCGCTGTCATCATCGAGTTCACGTAATCTATCTAACTGCGAGGGTATATCTGATCTGCTTTCGCGTAATGTCTTGCGCAATTCAGACACTGTTACGTTCGCGTGAGATAAACCGCGTAAAATTGCTTCGTAGCACAGTTCATCTTTTAATAATAGATCGGGGTTACAGCCATATTGAAATGTGAGTGGCTATAAGTACTTATTCTACTATTCGCATTAAATTCTATACTACTCTTTCTTGTTTTCACACATAAACGATTAAAGTTCACATTTAAAATTTACATTTTTAGTCAGAGAGATAATTTTAGAGAAAGAGAAATCTCACACGGGCGTCAATATACATTCAACGAAGGGGGAATTCTCGGTTACTACGCACAGGATGATACACGCTTCTTATAACAATAGAACAATCGAAGAGGGTTGCGTATTGTCTAACTCAACTTTCCGGGAGGTAACTATGACAGTTTTACACAGGCGTGGACAAGAATTTAACCGGTCTGATTCTGTTTACAAACCGACACGTTGATGAATGAAATTTTTGACAAGCACGTACCTGATGTTGTTTCGTATACCTGGGGCGCTAAGTTAACATTGTGTAAATTCCTATATCTAATTCACAATTAAAGTTTCCTATTTACTATACCACTATAATAATAATTATCATTTTTATTTTATTTATTTTTTTTACACATATTAAAGTACATGAGTGAATAGATCAACAGGGTGTCATAATATTACAAAATTACTTATTAAACAAAACAAGGTGGCGCATGTTAATAATAAAATTATTTACTTGTTTTTTTTTTTACAAAGCAGAGTGGCGCATTTTATATGCATCACGATGCACACAATTATATTTTTTGTTTTACAAATAAGCAGAGTGGCGCATTTTATAACATCTTTACTTACGTTATAACATCGGGAACCCGTATTATTTGACTCTGGCCAATTATACAGGCTGCCTTCGTTGTAACAAGCTGAAAATTAATCAAATCACCACAACAAATAATATAAAAGGAAACTGGGGAGGGGAGACTGCTGATTTATGCACTCAATTCAGTATGTACTGAAGATGACATCTCTTTATTTATGACTGTTAGATTATACATAACATATCAAATTTTAACTTACAGTGAAATCGTAAGGGGTTTTCTACATTAAGATTTATAATACAGTTAGCGCATTTTACCTCGGATCCGAGTTTCAATATATTACTTAGGAATTTCAAGTTTACTCTACTCCATTACTGAATTACTTTATTACTCTTTATACCATTTGAGGAATGGTTTCATTTAGTAGTGCGATGTTCCAACGCTACATCACACGAGTTATTTTACAACTTATGGTTACTGAAATTACTTGTTACAACATTTATTCTTAAACTTTAGAGATTGTCATTTTAAAGTCTTTTAGTTTACAATTACTTCTATTTAAAAAAAATTACATATCCACGGAAGACCAGCTTCCGTGCTACCTCTTAGTTAAGTGTTTTAGTCCATGTCGTCCACACGTGATTCTTCCGCACACTCTAGGTAGAGGGTTGTCATCGTGGTCGTCTTCCTGGTGAAGGTCCTTGGAGTCAACTAATGATAGAGAGAGTTACGATGTCATGAAGTCGTCCTGTTCCTTGGTGGTTTGGCAAATACAGTTGAGGTCTTCGTCTTCACATTTTACATTTGGTAATAAAACGGTTGTATTTCACTTTACATATACAACCCTAAAATAACTTTAACTATTTTTCTAGATGTGAGATGTCACCTTTCGCACTTAATCTTCTACATTCTTCTTTACTGATACACACTACATACTCGTTACATAACTCTTCACACGGATATTTAACTTAATAACAAAATAATAAAACATATTTTGTTGTACCGCTCCGTTCTGAGCTGCTTACTGGCCGAACGACGCATCTCAAGTCTCTCTTACTATGTTAGGAAGGGTCGGTAAACCGCGCGGAGTTTACGCGTAGCAATAAAATAGTTCCACATTTATCCTCTATTTAAAGGGTTAAAGTTTTACATTTTAATTATCCAAAGCTATTCTTAATTACAGACTTTATTATAGTACACTACTGTTGTCTTGTTTATTTATTTAATTAATATCAAATTTACAAGTATTATTAGTTTGTTTAGGGGTCGGTATTCACGTTAATACTGGTTAGCGCATGTCTATGCAGGGTTAATTAACAAGGTTTTCCCTATCTGTACACACGTATTCTTTTTTATTTTATTATTAAAACTCTTTATTTAATATTATTATAATTTTATGATAGCGATAAAATTTAGTTTCAATGTGCGATTTTATTAAAATTTAAAATTTGTCTGCTTTTACTTTACCTATTTATTAATTATTTTATTTTTAATTAATGAAATCGTCACAATCCCTTACACAGTTATTTATACATTTCGTTATTTAACATTTAAACTACTACCACATTAATTTGACAATACTTTTGCTACACATTGTTGTAACAGTCTTCTAAATATAAATATTCTTTCTTTTCTGAGACATGGTTCAAGCGCGTGTTTTCTACGCCAGCGCTTCATCTCGACTCTCTACTATATAGGAAGGGTCAGTTAATCGCGCGGAGTTTACACGTCGCAACAAAATAGTTCCACATTTATCCTCTATTTAAGGGGTTAAAGTTTGACTTTTTAATTATCCAAAAATATTCTTAATTACAGACTTCATTATAGGACACTACTGTGGTCTTGTTTATTTATTTATTTAATATTAATTTTCAAGGTTTCGTAGTTTGTTTAGGGGTTGGTATTCAAGTTAATTCCGGTTAGCGCATGTCTATGCAGGGTTAATTAACAAGGGTTTCCCTATCTGTACACTCCCATTCCTTTTATTTTATTATTAAAACTCTTTATTAAATATTATTATGAATTATGATAGCGATAAAATTAGTTTAAATGTGCGATTCATTAAAATTTAAAATTTCTCAGCTTTAACATTACCTATTTATTAATTATTTCATTTTTTAATTAATGAAATCGTCACAATACCTGCGTCCTTACAGACAAAATAACTAATTTGCATACCAGTGCGTGCATTGTCCGACAGCGATTTGTATGTGTACGCAAAACTTTTGAAAATACCTTATTTCAGAGGAGTTTTTATGCGTAACACTTTACCGCACAGACCACCTTGGAAGAACGAGAGCGCGGTTGTTAATCTGGACAGTGCAGAAGGACCTGGTACGCACTGGGTTTGCTACAAGAAGCGAAACAACCGAGTTTACTACTATGACGCGTATGGTAATATGCGGCCACCTCTTGAGCTGACACAGTATTTTGGAACCGACACTGACATTTACTACAATTACGAGCGTGAACAGGCGCCACACACAGTCATCTGTGGACATTTATGTTTGGACTTCTTGACACGTGAGTGATCAGTAAGCGACAAGATGTCTTCGTTGTCGGTCACCTTAACAGGCACGAATGCTGCCGCTCTTGTATGTGACTTTTTCCCGCCTCTCGATCTAACAAACGGTGAATGGTATGTAGGTCTATTGGACTTTACTACATACAACAGTATACCGAACGTGGTTGAGGGGAAAAACAATGTGTTTCCAGTACTACGGGACGGGACAACGTGGGACTTGATAACTTTACCCACAGGTGCTTATGAAATCGGCGACATAGAAGCCTTCCTCAAAAAGCAGTTAGGAGACTCATAGATTAGTCTACGTCCTAACAACAATTCATTGAAATGTGAACTGACTTGTGCACTGGATATTGACTTTCAACAAACAGCGTGTGGTATCGGTGATATGTTGGGTTTCAAGGAAAAGCGTCTGCTTGAAGCGAATAAAACTCACACGTCTGACGCCACAGTTAACATTATAAAAGTGAACAGTATACTGATAAGGTGTAATATAGTGCAAGGATCATACAAGAACGGTAAAAACGAGCACACGCTGCACTCATTCTATCCGTCAGTCGAACCAGGATTCAAAATAATTGAATCACCTACAAACGTCATATATAACGTCATATACCTACCTGTGAATGTGAGTCGTTTGGACAACATAACATTATCTTTACACGACCAGGACGGTGACGTAATAGATTTTCGTGGAGAAGTCATCACTGTGCGTTTACATCTAAAACGACTATAGACATGGGCTTGTACTTTGTTTCTCCGCCACCGCTGCTACCACCGTCGTCAGAAATAAAAGAAGAAGAAAGATCAGTTAGGAAACGCATCAGTACTCGTTCGAAACTGAAACGATTAACATCGGTTAACCGACGTTTCCTGATTTCATTGGGTTTTGTTGTTGTTGTAAACAAGTAACATGGCGAGTGGAATATTATCTGTGGAGCAGCAACTGTTCTTTGAAGACAGTATCACGCACTTTTCATTTCACTCACACGCGCCGTACGCAACAACAAGATATGGAAACAATGATGAAATACGTGTGCCAATACAACAACAGGACGTCTTTACACTGCCGTCAGAAAGTTTCCTCTACATAGAAGGCAAGTTGGTTAAAAACCCTAGCGTGCCTGCAGATACTGCGCTGAATGTGGAACTGGTGAACAATGCTATAGCATTTCTCTTTGAAGAGATTCGTTACGAGTTGGTCGGAGTGGTAGTGGACCATACCAGAAACGTCGGCGTAACGTCAACTATTAAAACTTTTCTATCACTCAACAACAACGCACATGACGCAATGGAAAACGCGGGTTGGATGGCACCGACCGCGAACGTGTTAAAAGTGAACGATGACGGTGAATTCAACTTTTGTATTCCACTGAAAATGCTAATGGGATTCGCAGAAGACTATACACGCATCGTGCTGAACGTGAAACAAGAACTTATACTCCTACGCACATCTACTGACATAAACGCTATGGTTTTAGCAAGCGGACAAACGGCTGCTAATTGTGTTCTTGAACTGGATAAAGTTTACTGGAAAATGCCTTATGTACATGTAGCTAATGCGTACAGATTACCACTGTTACGACTCATAGAGAAAGACCACCCGATAACTATGCCTTTTAGGGCCTGGGAGTTGCACGAGTATCCTGCCTTACCACAGACTAAAAGGCAGAATTGGATTGTCAAGACCTCGAGTCAGCTAGAAAAACCACGCTTTGTTGTGTTAGCGTTTCAGACAGCAAGAAAGAATGTACTGACAGCACACGCCGATGAATTCGATCACTGTAACGTGACCAATGTGAGACTGTTTCTAAACGACAAGTACTATCCTTACGATAATTTAAACTTGGATATTGGAAAAGACCGTTTTGCATTATTGTACAATATGTACGCCAGTTTTCAAAGTTCGTATTACCACCGTCTAGACGCCAGCCCACTACTGTCACCAGAATTATTCAAATCAAAAGCCCCGCTGTTTGTATTCGATTGTAGCAAACAAGACGATACGCTTAAGTCTTCAGCGGTTGATGTACGTTTAGAATTTGAATCGTCAATGAATTTTCCTGCACAGACTACCGCCTACTGTATGATACTACATGATTCGCTTGTAGAATATACGCCATTGTCCAACACAGTACATAGACGTGTTTAAGTCTTATTTTAAACATATTTTGTAAATACTAGTTTTAAATATATATATATATTTTCATATTTGTAACAATATAATATTGGAGCTGTGTATGTGTTTTAATTGTAAAACTAGTTTAGATATATTTTCATACTTGTAACAATATAATCTTGGAACTGTGTGTGTTTTTTTTTTAATTGTAAAAACTAGTTTAGATATATTTTCATACTTGTAACAATATAATCTTGGATATGTGTATGTATTTTAATTGTAAAAAAAAACTAGTTTAATATAATCTTGGAGCTGTGTTTGTATTTTAATAAATGTATATAGTACACACTTTATTATTTGTATAACCCACTTCCATAATGTACATAGATTTTTTACTTACTTGCAACAAACTAGCGAGTGTTGACCACACACACGTACCCTTAAAACACAGACGTTGTATGTATACTGAAGGCTCGCACGCTTAAATTCAGCTATACCTAAAATATATCTTCAATTAGAAGTGCAATATAAAAAGGACGGTAAGAATAAATTTCAGAAATTGTAACAGACATAGGTAATTTGATCACACACACACACATACTTATTTGAACGAGTCATGTATTAAATTCAATAAATAATGCACTTGATAATGTTTTAATGTGAATAATTTTTACGTTTAAATAAAATCTGTACATACAATAAAATTATGTAGTGTAATATAAAAAGCACGACAAGAATAAATTTCAGAAATTGTAACAGACATAGTAATTTGATCACACACAAACATACTTATTTGAACGAGTCATGTATTAAATTCAATAAATAATGCACTTGATAATGTTTTAATGCGAATAATTTTTACGTTTAAATAAAATCTGTACATACAATAAAATTATGTTCACTTATTAACGTATTCAAAATGTTTCATGTACACTTACCAAACTAGCGTGCGTTGTCTACACACCCTTAAATGACGGACGTTGTGTATACTGAAGGCTCGTAAGACGTATAATAATAACGCAAAACGGTCTTTCAGCTATACCTAAAATATATCTTCAATTAGAAGTGTAATATAAAAAGTACGGTACCGTTAAATAACACACACACACACACACACTTGATAATGAATGTTCACTTATTAATTTATTCAAATATTTTACTCACCTATTAAAAAATGCTGTTGTACGCAGTGATAGATTTCACGATGTATCATGCACACGCAGACAGTTGAAATGAGAAATTGCAACTGATTTTCTTGCGTATATATTGTACACTGGTAGTGGGAACAGCTTGTATCCGTTTTGGGAGTAAATACTTTATAATCCGTAAGTAACCCGACTTACCGTCGCCCGCTGCTAATGACTGTCATGTGTCAAATTAGAAAGTAGGATGCACCGATTCGGACGTTGTAATCAGTCAGTGACCCCTTGGCTTAAGCTAGTGTTGTAGAAACATAATAGTGAAGAATAACTATATCTAATTCTGTATCGTTGTGTGTGTGTGTATGCGCGCGCGCGCGCGTGTGTGTGTGTGCAGTTATTCTTACACAATTAGATCTCAGTACAAATTGGTTGAAATGACAAAAACACGTTGAACGCCTTTTTACAACTGCTATGCAGAGAGAGACAATTTATTAATTCAGTCATATGTTTCGTTCAACCACAACAGATTTTTTGAGGAATAATATCGTGATCGATAACTGTGTCTAGAGATGTGAGACAGAGACGTTACATAAACACATAGAGACAGGAATACATTATTTCTGTTACATGTATACGGCGCATAAACATTCGTCATATGTGTGTGTATGTGTTCGTAGTATGATTTTATTTCTTGACACAACCCTTTATCTTGAAAATATGATTTTTAGTCGGGCGTTGTAAATAATTTTTTTTTAAATATGACTTACTAAGTGTATCCCTGCAATGGATATACCCCTTGCGTACGAGCAGATAACAATATGTAATTCCGTGTATAGTAATCAGAAATGTATTTAATGTAAAATATGTATTTCATTTATCCGCATACATCTATGTAGATTGAAATCTATGTACGAATCAATGTGTAGACGGCTGAAAATGTAAATTCTTGGATTAATGTTTTGTCTGTTCGATTATTTCCTTAATTTGGTTAATTACGAAAATATTTTCAATAACGCTAACTTCTTAAAAGCTTTCCACCACCACGGTCAATGACCCTGTGTGTGTGTGTGTGTGTGTGTGTGTGTGTGTGTGTGTGTGCGTGCGCGCGCGCGCAGTTATTCCTACACAATTAGATCTCAGTACAAATTGGTTGAAATGACGAACGAGAGAGCAAGAGAGAGAGAGAGAGGCAGAGAGACAATTTAATAATGCGTCTGCTCATACAGTTTGAATTTCCCACCACAGAAAAATGTTGGCAGATCTGTTCTATACACAATAATGCAAGATTGGTAACCCTGATCATATATTTTAATATACACTATAATACACATATCAAGTTTGAACCCATGCATAGGTTTTTAAACCTGATCATATAGATTTAATATACATTATAACACACAACAAATTTGAACTCATGCAAAGGTTGGTAACCCTGATCATATATTTTAATATACACTATAATGCATCAATTTATTGCTGCACATTCAATCAAAGTCCTGCACCATAATTGTCTTTTATTCACGGTGCGTGCTATCGAGATGCTTTATAGATATTAGTTACTTGACATCTGATTAGCGTCGTTAATTAAATACATCGTGATCTAAGGAATTACGTGAACTTTAAATTATACATGTTATTATGTTACACATCTTATTATTTAGCTAGTTGGACTGGCTTCGCGGGACAATCACCTAATACTTGTGGTCCCCTCCCCACAGTCAACTAACTGTCAAAACCACCTTCACATCCCTGCGTAACTTGTACCTTCTCCGCCTGCTCGTAGTATTTCTTGATTTGCCGTATGTTGAATTTTCCTCGTACCTTATTGTTGTCGCAGTCAACAAGTTCGTATGTGGCATCTCCGAGGATTCGGTTAATTTTATACGGTCCTGCATAAAGTTCGAAGAATTTATCAATCTTCTTCATTGTGGCGTCCGATTGATAATAAGTCCTTATCAGTACTTTGTCGCCGATTGCGAATTTCGTGATCTTTTTATTTTCATTGCTGCGTTTCGCATGCTTTTCTCTCTTTTCTTTAATCTTCACAAATATGTTGCTGTTAGAACTTCCCTTAATGTCGATAACTTCCTTATCTAACCATTTTTCCCATGCTCGAGTTGGTCTCTTACCTAGGTGCGCTTCATGAGGGGTTATTTCAATTGTCTCATAATACACTTCGTTTATGCATGCTTCAATCGTTCTTATGTACTAACCTCTTGCTGTGTTGGTCATGTACGAAAATTCGAAATAGATTTCCAAGCTGTCGGTTGATCCTTTCGGCTAGGTTGGCACAAGGATTCATTATCGCTATATATTTCGGCTGTATGTTTAATTCCTTGAGTCCATTGACCCATTTCTTTGAGGTGAATTGAGTCCCGTTATCGGTCAGAATGACCTTTGGTCGTCCATACTCCTCGCAGTAATCCTTCACTCTACGTAACGTTGTGGTAGTTGTTGCTCTCCGCAGCGTAAACAACTTGACATATTTTGTAAAATTGTCTACCATTACGAGTAAATACTTGACACCTCCTGCTCCCGTCGGTAGGGGTCCATAGTAATCTGCGCTGATATGATCTCCTCTTGCTGAAGGTACCACAGCTCTAGTCCCTCCAAACAACATCTTGTTATTAGTGCCCTTGCACTTCTGGCACGTGTCACATGTTCGAACGTACGCCTTCACTTTCTTCAGCATCCGATCGAATGTAAAGTGTTCTTGCAACATCTTTATGCACTTTTTCGGTCCCAGATGTCCATACATCCGATGTATTTCCGCAATTAAATTATTAGACACGTTATTGGGTACGTACAACTTCCATTCATCTCGTTGTCGTCTATATAATTTATTGCTAACATACTTATAAAATTTACTTAGTTTATTATCTAAATTCTTGTTCTTGATCTTATCAATAATTATCTTAAGTTTATCGTCATCAAGCTGGTATCTCCCAATGTCTTTGATGATCTTACTTACGTTATGGTTCATCTTAATAATCAAGTGGTTGATTAAGTATTCATGTGTGTCGTCGTTGACCTCATCTGGCTTCGCGTCGGCTGGGTATCTGCTTAAAATATCTGCGACTACATTATCCTTACCTTTACAGTGAATAATGTCGAATTTGTATTCTTGCACGGCGAGAATCCATCGTGTAATTCGTGAGTTATTTAGGTGACATTTATGCATAAAAGTTAATGCCTTATTGTCGGTGATTATTGTTAATGGTTGGCCTAGGATATACATACGGAATTTCTCTAAACATCGAACAATACTCAAGAGTTCTTTCTCCGTAGTATAATAGTTCCTTTCCGCACCTTTAAATGTCTTGCTAGTGAAAGCAATCACGCCAATCTTCCCTTCTTCGTCGAGTTGATAGAGTTGGCCACCGTACGCAAAATTGCTAGCGTCACACTGTATGTAATACCTCTGGTTCGGCCGTGGAAATCTTAAAATTACAGTATCTACAAATAAATTCTTGACTTTCTGAAGGCAATCATTTAGCTCGGTTGTCCAAGAAAACTTGCGTCCTTTCTTTAATAATTCATGCAACGGTTGCGTCGCCTCCGTGTACTTACTTGTAAAACGATTGTAAAAGTTGGTAAGGCCTAAGAAACCTTTTAATTGTTTCTGGTTCTTGGGCGTAGGGAAATTCATAATGGCTTTTATCTTGTCGTCGGTTGCTTGGATTCCTCGTGTCGTTAGTCGGTATCCAAGGTACGAGATCTCCTGCCTGAAGAATTGTGACTTGGCGAGGTTGACGGTTAGGTTCGCTTTATTGAGATTGTTCAATAACGCTTCCAAGTGTTCTAAGTGTGCTTGGATGTTGTTGGAATAACATAGACAATCATCCACGTATATTATTGTGTTCCTTTTAATTTCTTCTTCTAGGGCTACATCCAATCCTCGCGTCAGCGCCGCAGAACTGGTACTGAGTCCGAATGGTGTCACTGTGAATCGGTAGCATACATGAACGCTGTGAAGTTCCGGCATTCTGGTTTCAATGGAACTTGCCAAAAACTGCTGGATAGATCGACTGTCGATAGGTATCGCATTTCACTACATCTCGCTAATATCTCATTTATCGGGGAAACGCCTTCGTAGTCTGGTATTGTCACACTGTTCACTTTTCTTGCGTCAAGGCACAGGCGAACCCTTCCATCCCTCTTGATCACCGTGACGATTGGGTTGATGTACGGGCTGGTGCAGCGTTCAATCACCCCGTATCGCAGCATCCGGTTGATCTCATCATTCACCTTGTCCTTGTAGGCAAGTGGCACAGGCCAACCCTTTTGAAAGTAAGGCGTCCTGTCCATAACCTGAAATTCGTGTGCGTACCCTTCTATTCTCCCCCGACATTCCCTGAAGACATACCTATTCCTTATTAAAATTTCCTTCAGACGTTCCAATATACTTTCATCCTCACAATCTATATTTTCTATCTTCTCGTCGATGCATCGCAGTATCTCCTCTTCCTCTTCACTATTTAGCAATTCAATATTCATGATTGGTACAGCGTACTCCTCTTCATCAGCTTTATTTTTTAATTCGATTCTCTTATTTCCAATGTCGATACGACATCCCATTTCTTGTAAGAAGCTTATTCCTAGTATACAAGGTTTAATAAGTTCTGGTATTATTAAGAAGACACACTCGTTTCGAACACCGTCAATTTCAATGTCACACAATATTTGTTTTCTAATTAACTTTGACTTATTCCCTACAGCACTTATAATAAGAGTATTTGCCATCGGTAATATTTCATAAGGTTCGATGCTTTTCTTGTGATTGTTGAACCATTCTTCAGATAAGCCGTTGATCACACTTCCTGTATCAATCAAAGCCGGTACGGTAATACCATTATTAAACTTAATGATGATTTCTGGACATTTTAATATTTGCTTGACGATTGCTTCATCGTCTTCTTGTAATAACTCACTCCTTAAATCCGGTAGTAAAATGTTTACATTGTTGGGCGAGACGGGGTTACTTAAAATATCTATCTCATTCACTGAGTCGGAATGTTTTGTTGTTGTTGTTATTATTCTCGCTGGCGCTCGTCCTTGGGGTAGCGTCATTGACCGCGCCGCTTGTACTTGCACCTCCATTAGTGAACTGCATAGTGTTTACGGCGTTGACGTATTGCTTATTGTCGTAACGGCCTTTTTGCGGTCGTTCCTGCCAAACCCGTTTCTGGTCGGTTTCGCTTTTATTGTGAAAGTTTTCTCTCCCTCGACTATGTATCCTCTCTTCGTTAGTAGGTCGGTAGTGTAACCTACGGTTATTTTCGTTACACGGCTGGATGTTCGTGTATTCAGTGGTTAACGCCTCGAAATTGGGTATTGTCGTAATCCCACGTGTGATCACGGCAAGCTGCAAATCCCTTCCAAAGTGTCGAGAAATCTTTTTGAACAACTGACGGTCAGTTAACGTGGGTGTTAACTGCTTGCTCTCCAATAAAATTCTTTCAATATACTGTATGGCCGTAATCGGTCCGTTCCACTCATACCTTCCGTATTCGAGGTTATCACGGATATTATCTTGACGCTCCTGTCCCCAATATTTCAAGGTAAACGCCTCCTTGAATTCCTCGAACGTGGATATCTGGTTCCGTATCACGCGCCACCATATTCCAGCATCCATTTCCAAATGCTTCCCTATCCATTTGATGTCGTAATTAGAGTAATACAATTCTTGGATCTCCGACAGTTCCTTAAGGAATTCCATTGGGAATCTAACGGTCCCGTTGTACTTGAGCTCGACATGTACCTGTCCGTTGACCCTATTAATCGGTCCAGACTCACCTTCGATTAGCTGTCGTAATCGCTCCACCTGACACTTCAGTTCGTTTATACGGGTCGTCTTCTCCCTGGCGTTTTCATCCAGTTTCAGCTCCGTCGTTTTCTGTCTTCCGTCTACTTCTTAAATTTTCTGTTGTATCGCGTTGTCTGCATCTCCCTGTTCTTGTTGTTGCTGTCGTAGTGTCTGATATAGCTCGACTTTCAACTCCTCCTGTTTCTTGTGGTTGTCCTTAATGTGCGTCTCTAATTTGCTATTGATCTTTTAATATTCGTTTGTGTGTTTTGGGCTGTGTTTTTCAATTCTTGGCGGTCTGCTTCTCTGGTCTCCCGTATTTCTTCGAACTTCTTATTAGTGTCATCTTTCAATTCTTTTATGGTTTCGTCCTGCTGCTTCTGGACTTCGTTCATTTTCTGGTCACAAGCGTTCTTGTATTCACGCATTTCTGCGCGTATTTGCATGATCTGCTCGGCGATCTGTTGCGTAACTTCTTCCTTATGTTTATCCAGCTTTTCGCTGAGTAACTTGTTGTTTTCTTCTAATTTGTCGAATTTCTCATTCTGCTTGTCAAATTTCTCATTCTGTTCTCTTCTGACTTCCTCCAAATTTTCATTAATTACTTTAAGGCTTTTATTAGTTTCTTCATCCTGCTTGTCAAATTTCTCATTCTGTTCTCTTCTGGTTTCTTCATTCTGCTTGCGTATGAAGTCCATTAATGAACGTAATGTTACCTCTTCTTGTGGTTGGGACTCCTGTCCCCGCGCTCTGACGTTTTGCGTCTCCTCAGTCATTTGTGACTCGATCGGCGAGTCCTCACCTTCGGTATCGGGCACACCTTGTTGGTTGTTGACCTCGAAGTTCATGCTATCGGAACTGCAAGTCATTTTTGCTTTACTTCGCGTGAGCATCCAGTCAAACTAGCTTTACACTTACGAATCTTATTCTAATAGCTAATATGTTAATCTACTTATTCTACCTACTGCCTGCTCTTTTGCCCCACGTTGGGCGCCATTTATATTTAATGTAATTATGCTAATTTATGCAAATTCAATTATTCAATTAGATTAAATATGTCAAATTGATTTAATTATATAAACATATTAATTACTCTGATAATTAAGCGTATTCATTATCGATTAGCATAATTTACTGAAACTCTTTATTTGTCGTTATAAAACGATATAAGAAAATTTATTACAAAACAATTCAATTAACGTTAGTGTTTTGTCATTAAAGGTTTGTGACAATGATGAACGCATAAATACATAACAAATAAATACTTATTTATTAAACATTATTCCAACAAACGTCTGATACGCAAATGTAAATTATGACCTGAAAATACATTCAGAAAACACATAAGAATACAAATTACAATATAAATCCGTTTCGTTGCTCGCTGAAAACATAACATACAACACAATAAATATACACAAACATAGACAATCAAATATTATTCATCCTACACTAATGCGTTCATTTCGTCTCAGATGAGTAGCTTTTATATTTAATATTATCATTATGATTGATATAAATAATTTCTCAAAGTGTGGTTCTTGGAAAAGAGACAGAGCAGTAGTATTATAATAGCATTAATATCATGAGGGCTTTACTTGATATAGTGAATATCCAAATTTCCATCGGTGAGAATTCCTGTTCACTGATGATCCCATGTAAGTAGAAGTTCCGTAGATTAGATGTTCGTTATCACTGTTCACACGCGGATAAGGTTCATTTCCGGTCTGTGTCGTTGCCGTTGGCGTTGCCCGTTATTAATGAAAGTTTATAGAGTTCTGTGTTGCATAAGTGCATTCATTGTTAGTGGTTGTGTGCAAATAACTGTCTATCGCTAATCTGCTTCATGTGATTATTCACGTTTGATTTAGTTGGATCATAAATGTGTGCAATGTTGAGCACGAATGTTTATGAGTGTTGAGTCACTTATTATTCATGAGTCCGCGTGATGGTTATATCTGAATCATATTACGTTCTGATATCGATCACTGTGTCTGTAATTGTCGCGCCAAAGTTCTAACATCGAGTCGTTAGTTCACTTGTTAATGTTTAGTTTGCATGACGAAAGTACTTTTAAAGTTTATAGTATTGAACTCGAAATCTAGTGATTCTTATATCACTTCGCACTACGCGTTACTGCGGTAAACTTCTGTACACATAGTGAAATACTGACATAGAGTTTTGTAAGACTGTGATTAAAACTGAAGACTGAGTAACTAAGTAACTGAGAAATACTGATTAACTGAAAGAAATTGAACAACTACTGAGTAACTTTTGAATAACTTTTTAACAACTGGCCTCTCGCGTACCCCGCAAACAGTTTTTATTAAACGTCTTCTACCATAATGCAACTTTCTGTCCACCACGCCTATGGTCGTTCTCGATAGGTCCAATATTTCCTTCCACTGTGAAGATCTATGGTTCCTGACTCCCTGATTCGCTGTCCTAGTTGTCACCATGACGACAGCTTTCTCCACTTGCTTCTTCGGAAGATGCTAAACTCTGGTTGGCTACCGAACATCCCCTGAAGTACACAGCGAAGGCTTCGCACTACTTCTGAGAATATAGAGTAATTGCCATAGGCGTGTCCAACGAAGGTGCCACCGGTGCCGTGGCACCACCACTAGATTGAGAATTTTTTTTTTTTTTTTTACGTGCAGAGTATGTTTTTACGTAAAACTGCATAATTTCCGTGAAAACTTGATGATTCCGTTTGTGGAACAAGAACTGGCTGCTAACGCAAGAACATGTGATGTAATTGACAACTTCAAAAACAGTGTTGCATTCGACCGTCGGATGACCCTGTAATGTAATGTAAAATATTTCCTTACTTTTATATTTTGTTCTGGACACTACTAACTATTAAATATTAAACTTGAACCTGTTGCAGCTTTATTTGTGTACAGTACAAATTAATCAATTTTTCAATTCTGTGTTTTTTTTTACTAATATTGTACATTCGATATAAATAAATATTCTAAAAATCAAAGTTGTTTCCGTTTTGTTATACAAATTAACCAGATAGGCTAACTGGATCATTCATTAAAAGACAAAATTCAACTAAATTGATATTTCTGAAGCTACTTTGTTAAACATGTGTGTGTTGCCAACTTTTGATCGGTCCGGTAAGTGGAAAGAGTTGAGTCCCTTAAAAAAGTAAAAATTTATTTGAAGGCATTCAAAAAACCTCGCTTTTCAAAATGTTTTTTATGGCCTCCAGATAGCATTAAAACACGTTTTTAAGCAATAAATTTTCAAAAATCTTCCGGGGGAGGACCCCCCCCCTGGAAGCCATTCTTGGCACCACCACTACTGAAGTCCTGCACACGCCTATGGTAATTGCTCGCCTGTCCGTCAAACCTTTGTTCTTGTGAGTTTTCCAAGGCCTGCTGTTATTCCTTTACTAACAATACGTAGCGTCTTGTTCATTGTTTGACTACCCTTCGTCTTTTTTCTGCCAATTAACAGCTTCTTGCTCGTCGTCATCCTGAGATGCCTCCACGGTCTCTCGTCATAAATATCAGTTGTCATCCTAGCGTTGTTTTGATGCTGTGCGACACCGTCGACTACATTCATTTGGTGTACGCTGCATTGTCTCTGTACATGGTAAGACCTTTCCAAATCTTTTGTCAGTGAGTATCTCTTTCTTAAGGCTCACACGCTTCGATTTAACCCTACAGCATGTGCTCGCTTCAATTTCTGCGTATCCGTGCCACTGGACTCTGCTTTTGTTCGGTTTGTTGTGGTGTCGTAAATTTGAGTTGAGCTTGGTCTGTCAAAGTCGATTCCATTTCCTTTTGTTGTGTTATGTCAGACGTTCTCTCATTGTCTTGTAGCTAGTGTCGGGTTGACGTGTTGTTAAATTGTCCTTATTTATTGCTCTGGCTTGGGTTGGTGACTTGACTGTGTGCAAACGCACTTCTCGATCAGAAAATTATGACTTTAAAATTTTTGATCGCTATAGGTCGTTAGAAGATCTGTTCAATAATTCTTGCAGTTCCTCTGGTAATTTGGAATTATCCGAAGCACTGGATCTTCGTTGCGTTATTCCGGCTACCCAGGCCACAGGAGTCAATTTGCCTAGGAGCGTATTGCTTTGTAAAGTTATAGCTTGATCGAAAATATTCGCCACTCTAATAGGTACATTTCCGGTTTCGTCAGGTTTTACTAAACTTCTGGCAATTAGTATGCCCGGTGTGCTGACTACCTGGGGTTCGAATATAGAGCACTGGTTGCCCCTAGTATCTACATCGGTTCTAACCATGATGATCTTTTCGGAGTTTGGCGGAACAGTTACGGCCACTTGGTTTATGACGTCCATCGATTTTTCTGCTGTCGTCATTGTTGATAGCATTACCTCTTCGCCTCCGATTCTCAAGACATTGTTCTTGAAGTCGACTATAAATCCGTATGCGTTCATAACGTCCACACCATGAATTGCTTCATCCACAATGTCTGCAACTAGTACTTGATGATTAAACTCAAGTCCACCGAGGCGTAGGTGTATCTCCACTTTTCCATACACTTTTACAGGCCGTCCAGTAGCTGTTCGCAAGTTGCAAGAGCACCAGATTGGCTTGAGATCTTTCACCACGTCGGGGCGCACAATAGAAACTGTTGCGCCTGTGTAAACTGTAATCGAGGTTGGCCTTTCTTGAACAAATCCGGTAACTACCAAGCTCCCACTGTTTTTCTGAAGTGTAGAAATTGCGTATTGTCTAGGGGCTTCGTTCCTCCAGTTAGTCAGCACACGCCCCGTTGTACCGACTATTGTTCGTTTCCCTGCTGCTGAATTCTAACCCTACAATCTCGTTGTAGATGTCCAGGTTTCCCACATCTATAACACTTCGGTCTTCCATCCTTTCTTATTTTATTCTGTGGCGCCGACCGCCGAGTTTCTGTTCCTTGTTCTTCTTCCTCATCGTCTGTGCCGTCGCGATCGTTTGGCGAGCGCACTTTATGACTTGTCCAACCAGACGCTGATTTGGCGGCCTCAAATTGCAAAGCATGTACCAGGGCGTCCGCACTGTTCTGGTGTCTTGCCATTCGTAACACTTGCTGTAGTTCGTTATCTCGGACACCGGCAGTAAATGTCGGCATCGCAAAACTCGTTCGGAAATCTTCTGGCGCTTCAGGATAGGCCAGTCTAATTAGTCTGTCGATACTTGCTTCAAACTCTTGAAGACTCTCCCCGGAATGCTGTCGCCTTGCTCTCAACTGGGTGCAGTACACATCTCGCAAATGTTAATCACCATACCGTAATTCTAGAGCTTTTATCAACTTGGGATAGATGTTCTGGCTGTCAAGTGGCACTTTCTGTAGTAGTTCTGCCGCGGGTCCTTTTAATGCGAGAACGAGTGAGACTGCCTTGTCTTTCTCTGTCCAATTATTTGCGCATGCAGCAGCTTCAAATTGGCGGAGGTACGTTGCCCAGTGACTGCTTCCGTCAAAGGTTGGAGCTTTGACATGAACTGTCCCTACTGCAGGCAAAGTTACTTTCTCTATTGACTTATTTTCTGCGTCTTTTTCTGTCTTTATCATTAGTACAGTCTGTTCACAAAGTTGTTTTGGTTGTAATTTCAGACACTGCTTGACTTCATTTTTAATCTGCTCTTTTATATTTGTAATCGAGTCTTCTACTGCAGATATTTTTATTGACATAGTTTCTTCCACAGTCAAGACAGATTTTACTACTTCAGCTATTTTATTTGACATGGATTCTCCTACGTCAGATATTTTTGTAGACATCGATTCTTCAACACTCGAGACAAATTTTTCTACTTCAGCTATTTTTAATGTCATCGATTCTTGTACCTCCGATATTTTAGTAACTTGTTTATTAAGCTCACCTCGTAGGAGACCCAATTCTGCGGTACTGTGTTCTTGCAACTGTTTCTGCATAGCTTCAAAGAGAGCTTCCATTTTATCTGCTTGTTGCTTGCGTTTCTCATCCTGTCGTTTTTCTGCTTCTTCCTGTGTCTGCCGCAGCAGTGTTTGTAAAGCTTCCATCATCTGATTGGGATCCATCTTTACCGATTAATTACGAATCACACTCCTCTTGTACAAAGTATCCACTGTTAACCGTTCTATCCATTTCTGACACCACTGTTACGACGGTCTACTCGATCGTCGTAAGTACAGTGGGAACAAAATAAGTACAAGACACCAATTAAGTCACTAATCATCAGCTTTAATTGTTACAGTAAAACAGTTCGTAATTAACAACCCAGTCTACTACAACAAATCAAATGAAAAGTGTTCACACGCAAATAAATGTCACTAATATTAAAGACAATTGTATTACAATTATACCGTCCGATTATAAAACGCAACACTTCACTAATAACTACTTGAACGTACACAATAATAACTCGAACCGCTCTGTAAATATATCGCACTAATACTCTCGAACCGCACAGTCAAAAATTCGCCTTATTGGCCTACTAAACTGATCGTCGTTGAGTACCGGTATTTATAGCCAGTCGAATATCTAGACGATTCCTAATTGCGTCGTAGTGTGCGTATGAACTACGTAATTAACTTCGGCCTTGACACAGTCCGAGCGCCATAGCGAAGCCCGGCACAGTCGAGAAGATTCTCGCAAAATGCGTCTACAATCACGTACGCCACACGCTTACATTTTGGTTCTCTCTGGAATGTTCGATAAACACGTAGATTGTTCTGTGACGTCGTAACAATAGATTCACTCATCAACTCACGTAACTTACTTTCAAACTGAATTTTCATTTTATAATACAAACCAGCAGCCGTGTGTTAATAAGCTACTACGACACGCACAGATGAAACAGTTAGATAAACTGACAATGAAAATAAACTTAATGTTGGCAGTTGCGAGGTGAAAGGGTGACTGGCATGTTTCACTATGCTTATAGATAAGGCTAGTTGTACACACATCGATTTCGATCGTACGATCAAATTCTTTTAGTAGAACGAAATGGGTGCTTGCACACAGTTCGATCTCCACACGGCACGGCACGACGCCGTGTAGCTGCCGTCCACTGCCACTGCAAAAGACGGTCTCCGTGAATTCAGTGACGTACGTGACTGAAGTCAGATTGTGAGAATTGTGGAGTTTGCAGAAAAAGAGAAAGGTTTTCTTTTGGAAGGTCAGTTTCAGATCTGTGATATGACAGGATATCTACTGAAAGTAGATATTTTATAGCATTATAAGTCTTACAGTTGTAGAAAAGTTTACACATTTTTTGTATAATATCTGCAAATACAGTAACTGGTGAACAGAGAATGCAAAAATGAATTAATGCCTATATAGAGTGTCGCATAATAATTGATTGTTAATAATTTACACATTCAAAACGAAAATAACTGTCGGAATTTTTAGTTTTTTGATCATATAACTTTCATAAGCTACTAACAAAAAATTAGAAGCAAGAAAGAACAGTTCATTACGAAATTATTTACGTAAATTATCACAATGCAAGGGAAGGACGCCTATCGATTGGTAAATGTGTGAACTTACTATTACTTGAATGAATTTCATTTGCAATATAAAACTTTTTAAATTATAATATACACGCATTTCTAACACGGAACCAGTGGCGTAGCTAGGTTTTTTGGCGCCTGGGGCAAGGAGATCGTCGGCCGCCTCGCCTTATCAATTAAAAGGGGACAAAAGAGCAAAAATGAAGGCCCATCCAATGAATAAAGTACGGTACTTAATAAATGCAAATGTGTAGATTTTTGTACGAAAGCGTGTTCAGCAAACGTCTTAAGAATGTGTGGTTTGCTTCAATGAGGTGGTTTTACAAAAACATCGACAATAACATGAACATTCTACACGTACACACAAAAGGCCGAAAACTAGACACTCTAGAACAATTGGAAATACAAACACACGAAAACAAATAAAAACGACATCCTAAACGAACAGACGCAATTCAAATCACACGCATTATTCGAACATATCACACCCCACACACACAACATCGATCTTTCGAAAATCGATTTCGTCGCCAACAACAAGACGGACAGTGGTACCAGCGGCAACCTCTGAAGAAGCTTTTTAAAAGTGAAAACCGGTTCAGGTTATAAGGTAAAACTTTTACGTTTTTACCCATAAAAAGTTTTGTGTTCCGAGTTCGTAGTGAAATAATTATATTTAGATAATATATTCGTCTGTATACGAACAGCAATTAAGATTAAATATACAAAGGTAATCAACCTCTATGATTATCAATTCTCCTTTCCAGCACAACAACTCACTACAAAGTCACAAAAAATATTGGAGACAGCAAGTGAATACACTTTCTTTTATGAAAGGAATAGTCGTATAAAAGAAACAAGTGTTTGTAGTTTTATAAATTGAAAACAATTTTTTCAAGTCTATGCTCACTTTGCCGCCCTCCTGACTATGCCGCCCGGGGCGGCTGCCCCCTTGGCCCCCCTAGCTTCGCCCCTGCACGGAACACTAATATTTTAGACAAGAATCTTTTAAAACTTTTACCTTTGTCTTAGCGTAAAGGTACTTTTACATTTAGTGCCTTAAAAAACGTTTACCATCTGTAATTGTGAGCTTCCTCAGAGGGGGGAAATAAGAGAAACCTTTCTAAGGTACGCGTAAATTTTTTTATTAAAACTGATGTTTCGTGTCGGGAAAGTGTGTATATATTATTATTGGCATTAAGACACGTCAAAGACAACCAAGTAAAAAAAAAAATTGTTTTATAATTACAAATAAGCGAAAATCATTTTGCTTTATCGCAAATGTGTTAGTGATAATTACACAATAATAACATAAATAGTGCACGTAGTAAAACCAAACATTGTTCTTTATTTTTTTAACGAATTACAAAAATTAACAATTTTTAAGATTCAAGCTCCAGCATGCGCCATAATTCGCTTTTGTTAGTATCACGTCACGCTACAGCTGATCAACAGCTGTTGCGTTTTGTTAGTAAACACTGTTGAACGCGTTTCTGGGCATAACGAGATATAAACCATAAGATAAAGTTCTGCATGTAATGTATTAATTACTTAGACGCGTTCGCAAGTAAGAGCCACAAGGAAAATGAGATTAAATGGTATAAAGTCCAAAACAGGTATCAGTCAATTTTTCATTGTATTGTAAATGAAAAATGTTATCTTACTCTTGTCCCATATTTTTCTTATTATTCCTAACCTGTATATTTATTGTATAGAAACATAAATAAAAGATTTAGAATTAAATTTATGAGCATTTTGTGATATAAACAATGTTTTGTACTCAAAAATTACTGTAATACAGCTATCCTGAAAAAGTTTATTGTGTTCTAAAAATCTGGTAGTGTACCATTAAAAGTAAATTATGACTTGTAATTTATTTATTTTTTTCTGAAGGAGAGAAGGTGTGTGCTTAAGGCTAGTAGTCATATAACTAAGCAGATGGGTTAATATGTTTGGTACCATATGTTTTAATGCAGAATCTCAAATTGTAGGCAAGGCATTAGTTTGTCCAAGAAGCATAACCCAACTATATTTTGACTCTTAGTGTAACTTGATAAGGCATGACAGCCATTATGTAACATACAAATTGTAAACTACTTTAAACTTGAAGATGTGGGATTATAAAAGCAAATAATTTAGCAATAATTAATGTCTGTAAGAGTGGCTGTTGTGTAGTGGGTAGTGCATTGACAGAATTAAGCTTTATGACATGTGTATCACTTCAAGTGTGATGTGTTTGATTTCTTTAAATCACAAGTAAAAATGTAATCTTACATTTTAGATTGTCACTCTCCCTCGCAAAGCACAGAGAAACCAATAACTGATACGTTTTTGAAGTCTTCTTCCGGTATGCACCACATCAAAAATGTCTTGTCTTGTATGGCAACGTTTCACTCATATTACATTGAGTATCCTCAGGTCTAAGTGACACTGAGTGCTGGGAAGCGAACTCAGTTATATACTGTAGAAGTGGCGGTGGGTGGTCCGGTAAAGTGGACCCTGTCCTTTAGGCATTACACTGTGTGCATTATTTGTGCGGTCAGTCAACCCACTTGCAATTAAACCAGAAAGTAAAGGGTACCAGTCATACTAAGCATGACGGTTTCTCTGTTGATGTTATCCTTTATTAATTTATATTGTTTCTAGGATCAATCTGTCATAATACCTATTACAAGGCCTTATTACAGATGCATCTTCGAAGTTTACCATATGATTAGTTAAGGCTGAATGCTCAGCAATTGCAGACTTTTCAACTGCTGAATTCTTCATATCTCTGATATCTTCTTGGACTCTTGTGGAAATCAGGCAGCCCGTCTGGCCAATGTAAACCTTTCTGCAACTGCATGGACCGTTTTTCCATTTTTGTCACTTCGACCTGAGGATACTCATTGTAATATAAGTGAAACATTGTCATACAAGACATTTTTGATGCGGTCCATACCAGAAGAAGACTTCAAAAACATAATGGACACCGGCTGCAGAAGCCTATGTGAGAATACAATAACTGATATCTTTGTTTAAGTGATAGGCCTGCCTCTTAGGCATTCAGAGCCAGTGTTAATTTGTAACTATGTGTACCTGTTAGAGAATTTTTAAACATATTATGTACCATGAGTTGATGCAGAGGAGTGGCCACTCTATTATATGCAATTTGAAACCTACAGTCCAAGAACTAGGATAATGTGTGCATAATGTATCTATTCTTGGGGTTTGTTGTCCATAATGAGCCCAAGTAACACTGTTGATTTGTATATACTATTCTAATGTGGAACAAAGTATTTTAGATACTGGCAAAAAGATAAATTTTAGATATTTTACTCTCTCTGGCAAAAAGGTAAACATTTTTAAAAAGTTTTACCTAAAATACTGTGTTGCATGTCAGAATAGTATATACAGATCATTTGGCCGATCTATCTTGAACAACATTTCTTCTTTATCAACAAACATTTCTTAACTGTCTATCAACTTTTTCAGAAGCTTCCGTGGTAATCTTCCCTAACAAAAAACTGATAAATTACTTTGTCAGTTTAGGAGCTATATAGCTTCATTCTTTGGCTGTACTCCAGACAAGCCCGTAAATTATATTCTTAAAATTTAATTGATTATTCTCATTTTAAATTATGAGGTTTGTTTAAAAAGTTCATATACTTGTTATTTGAAAAATTGTGCCTTGGTTCATCTTCATTTATGTTATTTCCTTGAAAGTAGTCAGATAAACAGTGATTTAAGCTGTTGTTTCTTTTTTCAGTCTCCATACACTTCTCATACGCACTTCTTGGTGTAGTCTTGACCTCACTCACGATTATTGTTTTATTTTCTTCAACAGTTATCAAACATTGTCCTTTTGTGGTACTTTTCATTATTGAGAAGAGGAGAGATCACATTATGACATATCTGGCAAATATGACGGTTGTGGTGTCATTATGATGTTTTTGCTAAAATTCATGAACAAGCAATAGTATCCTGGTAGTATATTTTCTTTTTTTAGTTTATTTTTATAATTTTTTTAATATATCAGGCTAGGATATGCTTTTAATGCGTGTGTGTTCCCTTTGTTTCATGTGTACATAGCGTCTAAAAATGTAAAATGGCGAGACATGTTTTGTGACAGTTTTTTATAGAAAATAATAAGAGAGTTGGCTTAAACATGAATATTGTAATAAAACCTATTACAAATAAATATTTTATATGGGGTTTAAATAAGCTCCACGTTGGTATGCGCCAATTTGTTATAAAACAAATAAAATTTGATAAATGTATTAATGTGTATTAGAAAAAATTTTATTATAGATTTAATAAAAAAAAATTTTGTTTTGTTTAATTAATTAATTGAATAATTAATAAAAATGTAAAAAAAATTTAATTACCTTCAATTGAATCAATGAGATATTGTGTTTTGTGATAATATTTGTTTTCTATAGATAATCTATTGAAGTAGTAGGATCTAGTATTCTCTCCTCTAACTTGCTCCCCTTCTTCTTCTTCTTGGTATACTTCTCTAATAACTCTAAATTATTTTTAGAAGAAAGAAGAAACTAATATTTATTGTACAAATAATTATGAACACATGTAATTGAGTAATTGTGATGTTTATTTCTTAACATTTGAAATTGTGCGCCAAACTTATGCGCATGGACCAGGCATTGATTGAGATTCACTCAGGTCGATTGTGAACAAAATGACAAAATATAATGTTTACAAAATTAATTATTTCGGATTCTTTTAACTGTCGAAATGGTCAGAGAGGGCAAGGAACAAGATACAATACTTACAGCTATCTTAAAATAAATTATTACTTGCTGAAAAAATAACAAGATTATAAAAATTGTCAATTATTAAATAAAGATCGAACCATTCATAGAATGACGTCACCGACTCGTAGAGACAGTGCTCCGTGCTGGTGGCTAGTAAATGCAAATGGCCGTCGCTCACTTCGTTGACTTTCTGCTATACAACGCTGACGCTGGGTTCTTCTCCCTCAGAAATAAATGAGAATTCCTTCCTCAGCGAGGTCGTAGTATCCCTGGAAAATTGCGTGAAGTGTTCTTCCCTCCTCGGCGATGTCGTTCTGTGATAATTTATTGGTGCAGTGTTCTGTGTTCAAATTGTTGAGTTCGTGTCCAGATAGTATTAGTTGAATTTTGCTCAAAATGGCGGTTGATTTCTCGTTCCAGTGATGGATATTACTATTGTAGTTGTTCTGGTTCAGTTTAGTGTTAGTTATTAATTAGTGGTGTTGTTTTCCATTTTGTAACCTCAGTAACACTTTTTGACGTTGTATCTCATTATTTTTACACTATTTCTGTTTTTTAGATCTTCCGTCAGTAAATTCTGATCTGTTCACATTCACGATTAACAATAGACTGATGACTTAAAGTCGTCGTTTTGTGGTAATTTATAAAATGTCTTTTTCCTCTTCCCATTGTTTTTTACAAATTTACATGTCTTGGATTTGATTTCAACTCATAAACATACATGACAAGTTTTCCTATTTATTGCTGTAACTTAATTATTTATTAATTTTACGAAAATCTAACTATTCAGCAATATTCTTAAGCTAATTTTACATAATTTGATATATAACTGGGTCTGTTTTAAGTTCAGATAAGCCTAAAATTTACAATTTTTGCTATTTATTGTAGGCCTTGTATTTTTTACAAATTTAGTATTTAAATGATTTTCAAGTGATTTTATGTTAATATTTCCATTAAATAATATTACTCACTCCATGATTATTGCTTGTTGTTAATAATTTGATGTTATAATACTCCAATATTGATTAATTTACTTTTTATCTGAGTTGAGTACCCTTTAGGCCTAGTATTAGTTATTTCCAAATAAAGTTAATTTTCCTCTTTTGTCATTACATTTGCTATTATTTGTATCTGTACTGATTACATTTTCATATCTTTGTGTTGTATGGACTAGTTTCTATTCATTATATGCAGTTTGATTGAATTTATTTATTTGAGTTTGATTCTATGATAGGTGATTTTGCTTTACAATGCTGGTTTGTTTTTCTATTGTGGTGTGTTTGTTAATTTGCCTTATACTTTTTATATGGTTTACAGTTTAATAAAAAAATATACAATATTCCCATTACCTACTTGCCTTCTCTGCCTTAACAAACTTGAAAATTATTGAACATTATTTTAAATACAATGGAACATCTTATATCTGGTAATTTTTATATTACCTAAACATAACAAAAATATCTTAAGCTTATTATTTTTTTTTTATTTATATCATTTAACTATAATTATTCTAAAACATCCTATTACTAATAACGCTGTCAGTTATTTAACTGTCTTCTTTGCATTTATTATATATAAATTGATTGAACTAAAAACATCTTATTTCTAAAAACACTTTTCAGTTATTACACTGTCTTTGGTGTTCACTATATCTAATTTGATTAAACTATAAACATCTTATCATTAATAATACTTTAAGTTATTAAACTGTCCTTTGTATTTAGGTTGCTTTTTTGTAACACTCAACTATAATAAAACATCTTATATCTAGGACTTCTTCATTTGTATCTAATCTTTAAAACATTCTTATCACTAATAATATTCTCAGTTAGTAAACTGTCTTTTGTTCTTATGCTAATTTTATCTGGTATCTCTCTACACTAATGGTAGTCTCTTTTAAATAATTTTATTTTCTTTCACTGTTTATTTCTTATAGTAGGTCACTTGTTATTCTTAAACTAGGCTTACAATTTAGTTTACAGTTTTATTTTTCACTGTATTGTATCCTGTAACTTGTTATTTGGTCTGACATTTATCATTGGTTTTAAATGTATAAGAATTGGGTATATTCATTCCTCATAAGGATTTAGTGGATATCCTTTCTTGTTGCTATATTCCTTTTATGAACCTTGATATATTTTGTCTCTTCCTTCTCATTATATTAGTATTTCCTTATCTTGTGGTTTCATGTCCTTTTCTCATTTACAGCTCCTTATTAATTTGTTATTGGTTTTGTGTCTTGGGGGTTTTCTGCTTCTTAATTTAATAATTTTCCCCTTATCAATATTTTGTTTACCTTTTTACCTTCGTCTTTTCTTTTTACTGCTCCCCAACCTACTGGGTATACTGCTGTTTTATAGGGGTTTTATATAGTTGGTTATTTATATATGGACCAAGAGTTTTCTTTGTTATTCAGTTTGATTTTATTAACATTTTATCGACTTAAAGTACAGTTTCTTTAGTTTATTTTTTAACCATTTATTATTCTCACTCACTATTGACATTTTCTTCTTTATTCATGTTGTATTAAGTTAAATTTTAAGGTGATAATTCTGTTATGCTACAATATTTACTTAATTAAAGAACCCTCATAGGAAAGGAAGAGAATGTCAACCTCCCCTCTCATCAGTAAACCGTACGGGAAAGAGAAGTTTCCTCTCTTGAGGGGAATTGCTTAGGTTTCCAAAGTTCATTATGGTTATTTGACTAAAGTTTGGTTCAAGATGAACAAAAATGTCTTGTTAGAAAGTATTCTGAAGCTTTATAAAAATAATGTATGGTCATTCAGACATAAAATTAATTTGGTTATTAAAAATTAATAGAGGCTTAAGTGACTCAATAGAATACTATCAAAAAACAAATGACTATTGTGGTTGAAATTGGTGAACGTTATAATGTTGCAGAACTCAGACCCTTTGTGGGGATCCACAAATATAATATAACTGAAGAAAAGTAAACTAATTTAGAGAATAATGATCAAAAATATAAAATGGTAATGAGAAAATAAAAGAAAAATAGTACAAAAATAATAAATGAGTGACTAGACTAGACTGACAGACAAATGACTATGACCCAACCCCAGTGATTGGCCAGATAAAAGTTATAAAATAAACAAATGTAAACTAATAAAAAAAACAACTAATATGTCAAATTTAGTAACAGGTATTACGTAAGTTATGTAAAAGAAAGTACACCACCAGTAATAAACAGGTAAACCCATTGTTAGTATATAGTATAACATCACCAAATTCAGATAAATTTTGATAACAATAAGTATGTATAAAAAATGCTAAATGATATTATGTTTGAATAAATAAATTATGTGGAGAGTAAAAAATTAAATAAAAGGTAATTAACATGGAAGGAGAAGGAGTAATAAACCGAAAGTGATTAATAAAGAAACTAAAATAATAGACTGACAGACAAACGACATTGACCCAACCCCAGAGATTGGCCAGTTATGAAACCAGTTAAGAAACCAAAATAAAAGAAAACAAGATGGAGGAAGGAGAAGAAGAATGAAAACCAAGAGAGAACAAACCCATGAGGAAGAAAACAAAATGAAACGCATCAAGAAAACTAGACAAGTAATAAAAAATAGAGACGGGAGAAATAGTGTAACCCAAAATAATAAAGACCATGAAATTCGGTTAAGAACCAAAACTATTAATGAATGTTAGTATTGATAAAATGACAATTATAAACCACCAGTAATATGAAACAATGTATAAAAGTACACTAACCAAAAGAGTTAGGGATATATGTAATTTGTTAACTAAGAAAGACACAATATTAATAATGTTATATAGATAGTGGGTAGAGAAAGAGAATAAAATGATGAGAAATAAATGGAAGTTGAATTAGTGAAAGTGATTTATCCTAGAGTGATATAATACTAAAGAAACACTAAGTAAATTATAATGAACACTAAATAATTTAAGAAAGTGCAAGGGAAAAATAAATACAAATAATGTCTATCATAAAAATAGTAAGAGGAGAGTAGGCTAAGGTAAAGACTTAGTAAAATAACTCATGTTTTAGTTTTAAGAGTGAACAATAACATTTAACAAAGTTACAATGAATAGTGTTTAGGATAGAACATTGATTCAGTAAATAATGAACACTAAGTAGTGATATTCACTGTGATGACTAGGAAATAGTATTGTTATAACTTAAAAATGTATTGTAAAAGTTTAAAGGTGTGATTCACAAGGAAAAGTAATCAGACGGTGTTAACATGGAAGGGAGAGCAAAAAGCATTAGAAAATAAGTCTGTATTAACATTAAGTAAATACCCATGTTATAAGGGGAGTTTAATCAAAAAAAAAAAAAGTTCAATAGAGGTGAGATTGTTTAGCACCAGAACAACAAATAAGAAATAATGAATTGTATAAACTGTTATTTATGAATTGGATATGGCTGTAAGAGTCATACAGACCATAGACCTAGATATTATATGTTATATTGGAAATGAATAGCAAATAATTAGCAAGTAAGATGGAATAACACAGTTGTTACTAACAAAGATTAAATTAAAACACATCCAGAGACATTAAACGTAATTATAAATGCAAAATAACAATTTAGGACTAAAGGAAATATATTGTGTATGAAGCCATAAAAATCCAGTAATGGCTACTTAAATGTGAAACAGGCCAAACGGTCAAACATAAACAAAAAATGATTGTATAAAAATCACCATGTAATGGACAAATCCAAGGTGACTGATTCATCAAGGATGAATGGTAGTTATTATTAAAAACCAAATATTAAAGTAAAGAATTATATGAACAAAGAAATGTAATTAGTAAGTATGAAATTAATTGTAAACTTAGAAAACTTGATAAAACCCAATATTGTGGGGTACCAAAATAATCTTTGTGAGAAAATATAAATGACAGTGCATTTAGATAATAACTCAGAAGGAAGATAAGAGTAGGAAGAAAGTCCGAAGATATGGGAAGATTTGAAAGGAATTCGAAAATTGATAACAATGTTCAGCTCACCCAATGAGAGCAATGATGTAACCATGGAAACGACCGTTTAACGAGGTAATTACCATTAAATACAATTACTTGGAAAGTGACGCTATCGCAAGCCAGATGCGAATTTTCTGTACAACACATTTTAATATTTAAAACATCTTAAAAGTAAAACCAAGTATAGAAATTGATCGTAAAGAAGTCGGATGGATGCGGAATGCCATTTCCAGAGGGAGAAGACGTTTAATTCAAGACAAAATTTCTAAATAAGTCCAAACAACTTTGAAAAAGATGCCGAAGCTTGAATAAAGAACACAGGAATAATATTGATGCCATAATCCTTCCTTCTCGACATCCCGAGTAATTCCGTACTGCAATGCTGTTAAGTATCAGTTAAATTATTTCAACTTCCAAAAATAAACGCACTATAATATTTCTCAATGTATGTTGAATACCACTGAATCATTTTTATTCTCTTGCAAGGTTTGAATCGAAATATTAAATCACTGTAAATTTGTTAACTATAGAACTAACCTCATATTTATGTACGACTTTTAAACATCTTGTATGACACTCAAACAAAACAATTACCACTATACATTACCCTACTTAAGGAAAAAACATTGTAAGGTTGTGTATTTTTAATATTGTAACTGCATCTGAACCTTTTAACGTGATCCAAACAACCCACAAACATCGACCGAAATATTTGATGATTGGCAAATTAAAACGCCATACTGTTTATTTGTATTCAAAAGTCGATTGTTTAACCCTGTAAAGAGTCTTATAAGGAATTATCCGGTGCAGAATTGTATATGAAAAATTAATTACAACTTGTGTCTATAAAATATTAACTTCAAATTAATAATAAATTTATACTGTGTGTGTTAAATCGTGTCTTATTTTCATTAGCAAAGTGTATGTTTAAAAATATAATGTATAGCGAAGGTTTCGGATGCGACGACTAGCGCGCAAGTAGCGAATCCTGCAACTGCTATCTCGATTGACACAAAATCGAGTAAAGGCGGGACGGATTGAATTTGTCGCCTCGTTCAAATAGAACATTGATAAGTAAACCATTTTAATTGTTTTATATAAACAATTTAGCGCCACCCGGAGATTATCCACTACGTTTGAACCTCAGATCGGGAACCACGATACCTGGTCCCCAGTACGTTCGCTACGGGCCCAAACATCGTGAATACATCGCCGTGCGAGGACGCAGTGGTAAGAAACACAGACACATTTTTACATTCAGATACACTGTTATATTTTACAGAGGTATACTATACGAACGAACACGAGAGACGACGCACGCGAATAAATACGTTATAATAGTAATGATAGAAATACTACCAAGAAAGAGTAGGATAGACTCAAATTGTAAAGACTGGATGAAGGAATTGAAGGGACTAATCCAATTTACCCAGTTTTGGGGTATAGCCCAAAAAACTAAATTCATACAAAGTTTTAGTACTAACTTTGTGAGTTAGTATAATATAGGCTATATTTTAAAAATAACCTTACTGATATAAAAAGTAAATATAAGATGTTAAAAAACTAATATAAACCAAGAGTGAGAGGTAGGTAGGAAGAGTTAATGATAAGCAGTGAAAGTGATAGATAGGATAGGAAGGAAATAATATGAACAATTAATAATGTTAATAAAAGAAATGATCAGTGGTAATAAACCATAAACAATAATCAAAATGTTGATAGACAACCAATAAGAAGTATTAGTAGTGTGTAGAACCTATGTTATAAGGATTATGTTAGATAAGTTTATAAGAGAAAAGGTATAAGATTAAAAGATAAGTTGTATTAGGAATTAAGCTCAAGTCAAAGACAATATTGTTAGAATTAATTCAAGGAATTCTTTTATTAAACTAAAAAATAAGATTAAATTTTCAGACAAATGGTAGGCAACCAAATAAGAATGTCAACCAATTTCATTGTGTTAGCAATTATGAAACAAAGTACTTATGAGTTCAATAAGAGGAAAACATCCTATGTTACCAAAATAGTCATAAGGATGGTAATCACAGTATAATAAATGGTGTCAAGACACTATGCACCAAAGTTGTTATTTGCTTATTTAAAGGAGTTGTGTTTTATAAGAAGGAATATGGCTGGATCATGAACAGACCATAAACCATTTTTAATGTTATATGTTATCATAGTAGGATTAAGTGATAAAAAAGAGTGTAAGAGATAGTAGAAGGTATAAGCAAGCAATTGTATAAGTTTAATAATCCCAATATTACTCATCATTGTAAAGATAGAAAAAAGAATATTAGACAAGGAATGATTTTGTAAAATTATAATAACATTCATTTATTGTAAAATGGCCCAAAGTAATTCAAAAGTAAACAATGACTAAGTGACAGTAAGCAGAACATATGAAAGTAGTAAATAATGTTTAAATTGTGTAAAATAAGAAATTCTAGACATTTACAGCTTAGGCCTATAAAATACCTAACTATCAAAATTCAGAAAAAGCAATTTTTAAGCAATTAACCATTGTATTTGAGAATTAAGACCAAGTAACTTATTAATTTCAACTATCTAACCATAATAATATATCAGAAATAGAGTAAACATAAAAAATACGTGAAATATGTAATAAAATAATATTAGCAAAATGATCAAAACATTAATACATGACCAAACTCAGCATTATGGGAGATCAAATTAATCTTTGAAATAAAATAGAGACATTTATGATAATATCTCAAATTGGTTATAACACCAAGGAATAATAGCAATTATAAAATATTTATTCGTTTTGAGCAAAAACCCAAGCTTTGTAACAATGAGTACAAATGTTTTCAACCAATAAAGTAGGAGCCTGGTTACCATAACAACGAAACTTTATTAGAGAAAAACCGTTATAAACGAGAGAGTCCATTATTAACGATCAAGAGAGACAGATGTCAAACTGAATTCGCTCCAATTAAAAATTAAAAGAGAGGAAAATACAATCAAAATTAAACTAATATGAACACTAGAAGTTGAATCTGGATCCATTTAACCCAGAATGAAACTACAAAACAAATTTCAATAATTAAAATTAAAAAAACTTTGAATAAACAAAATAGAAACCAGAAAAAGGAGGAAACCCGAATGATGAAGAACTACTTAATATATCAACACAATCTGGAAGAATTACCTGTGACTCATCAGAAGAAACGACAAGGTTTTGTTAAGTATAAATGAATTATCAGTAATTGCGAACAAAATTAATTAACTTTTCCACAACACAATAACTCTCACTCCGAACTTGGTATAATAAATTCTTTTAAGAATTAATTGAAAATATTTATTAAAACTGTATGTGAACTATAACTTAACCTATGTGCGATGCCTGAAAGGTTGATACACTTTTTAGACACTAAGAACCGAGTTGTAAGTAAACCTGTATAGTATTTAATTAACCTTGATGTAAGGTTGTGTACTTCTATAACATCTTGTTAATTTTTTCGTAATGAAAAGAACTTTTTTAATTACAAGGAGAACAGCTGGAAATAATTATCCAACTGAAATAAGAGAAATGGTTTCAGAAAAATGAAGAATACGAAAAAGATGGCAATAATATAGAGTACCTAGAGACAAAACTAGACTAAATCAAATACCCCAGCATTTGAAAAGAGAAATACAAAAAATAAAAACCAAGTCAATTAACTCATACTTAAGGGAGCTTTCATATGGGAGTGACACGGATTATTCTCTGTGGAAGGCTGCAAAAGGGTTAAAAAGGCCAAAGATGCAGAACCCACCACTCAGACAGCTTGATGGCACATGGGTCAGAAGCAACCAGGAAAAAGCCAACCTCTTTGCAGATCATTTGGAAAATACCTTTCATTTCAGCCATATGATATGAACACTGACGAGGATTTTTCAGTGATTGGAGAAAGCCCATCAATTGAAATAAGTGATGTAACACCAAAAGAGGTTGAATTAGAAATTAAAACAAATTTAAACAAAAAAAAAAAGCTCCGGGATATGATCTCATAACAGGAGAAATCTTGAAAAAGTTGCCTAGAAAAGGAATAGTAAAATTAACTAACTTGGTGAATGCATCCTTTCGACTCAAGTATGTCCCAATGTGCTGGAAGGTAGCGGAAGTTATTATGATTCCTAAACCGGGCAAACAAGTGAATGTAGTAACATCATATAGACCGATTTCACTATTACCGGTGATATCCAAACTGTACGAAAAGCTCCTGTTGAAGAGATTGAAACCTATCATAGAAGAAAAATGCATAATTACACTACACCAATTTGGCTTTAGAAATAAGCACGGGACTATAGATCAGGTGCATAGAATTACTAACTTAATAGAGAAGGCGTTAGAAGAAAAAAAAAATTGTTCGGCTGTATTCCTGGATGTTGCACAGGCTTTTGATAAAGTTTGGCACCAAGGACTGGAATACAAACTAAAGCAGCTCCTTCCAAAACAGTATAGCTCACTTCTAAAGGCATACATTAGCGGAAGAATGTTCAGAGTGAAAAGTGAAGATCAGTACTCAGAATTGAGACCAATTGAGGCTGGTGTTCCACAGGGCAGTGTTCTGGGTCCGCTGCTGTATTTGATATACACCTGTGATATACCACAAACAGAAGAAACAACGATTGCTACATTTTCGAATGACACAGGTGTCTTGGCAGTCGGGAGTAATGAGCTGGAGGCTAATAATAATTTGCAGGAAGCAATAGAAAAGATTAGTGCATGGACAAAACGCTGGCGCATTAAACTTAATTAGAATAAATCAGTTCATGTCAACTTTACCAATAGAAGAACTGAACAAATACCAATCGTTTTAAATAATCTTACTATTCCGTATGCAAACACAGCAAAGTATCTAGGCATGAACCTAGATGATAAGCTTAGATGGAAAGAGCACATTAAAAAAAACGTGAGGAACTGAATCTCAAATTTAAAAAAATGTATTGGCTCCTTGGTGCAAACTCCGAGCTTGCAATACAAAATAAAATTATGATGTATAAGCAGGTGCTCAAACCAGTTTGGACCTATGGACTCCAGCTGTGGGGGTGTGCCAGTGCGAGTAACGTCGAAATCATACAACGATTTCAAAATAAAGTACTGAGAAATATTGTTAATGCCCCTTGGTACATAAGGAATAGTGACCTGCACAGAGACCTGGGTGTGGAAATGGTTGCTGACGAGATTAGGAAATTTGCACAGAAGCATGAAGACCGGCTTCATAACCACGTTAACGTAGAGGCAATTCAGCTGCTTGACCAACATGATATATTGAGAAAACTCAAGAGGACCAAACCTTTTGACCTGGTTTAGTGTGGTGTGTGTAAAGCAGACTACAGTGTGAAGTGTTGTGTATGTGTATGTTTTCACCATTAGAGTAATCTGAGGGATACCAGTGGGTAAACCCAGTAAATTGACATTTAGTTTTAAGATATTGATAGAGTCAAATTGCTCGTTAATCTATCTAAGATTAGTGTAAAAAAAAAAAAACTTTTTGACTGAATAAATTGTGTAAAATTAATGTCAGCATAGACGCCAGTTTCAGTCGATGACCAAGTCAAAATAGCCAACCGCTGAGTTGTAATTTATTTATAGCCGGAGCAAACGTTTTTATAATGACAATATTTTGTACTTAAATTAGAAATAATCAGCAAATCTGGACACTAATAAATTAGTACTGAACATTAATAACAGTTATTTGTTTTATTTGATATATGTCTTAATATTTGTGTACTTTAGCAGTGAAGAAAATATTTTTTACCAGAATTATAGGTTGGCAACACGTCAGACTCCACGCGAAATTTGAATTCGCGCCAGTCCGCTTGAGTAATTTGAATTTATTATCAAAGAAAAGAAGACGACGCATATCGAACTTTTGTTGTTTTTTTTTTTGTAAAACAATTTGGTGCCTATCGAGAAGTAAAGTACATTCAATTAAGGACAGGTAAGGAGAAGAACGATACACTTCAGTACTGGTTATTAGTGCGTTCGCGACAGCCATCGTCAGCGAGAGATACGTTATAAATTGACGACAACATAGTAAGACTTTCAGAGTACTTACAGAGTAAATGATTGTTATAACATTCAAGTTTACTTATGATTAGCAAACTGGAATTTGGTAAAAGTTGACAGCTTATGCTGCTTCATGTCTTAAGTGCTAGACACAATACAGCACTACCATACTAGTAGCTGGCCGAGATTGTTGGGGGTAATGTAGAAATGGGTGGATGTCCGCACCACCATTACCTACCCCAGCTAGTTTTCACCACTGGCTGAACTCGTACGGGGAGTGTAAATATGCATCTGGCCATTTTCTACAAGTAGTTTCACCCAAGTGGCATAAAATGTCCAAATAATACTCTGTAGTTTACTGTTGCACATAGTGATGAAAACTCATAGAACACAAAACAACAATCTTTAAGTGATTATAACAGTCTTCAACTCATCATGACACTTTGAAGATTTTGTACCATTTCTAAACTGCTAGTTCATGCAAACCAAACTTGCTAGAAGACTTCTCTAATCCTTTTACCACAGTAGAGCACTTTATCTCATTTTTTACAAAATTTAATGTATGTTCTTTCATTTTGCATTGTAGAATGTCAAAAACAAAATCGCTAGTACACCAAAACAACTTACTCAATTAGCTATCAAATCTAAAGTATGCATGTAAGAGGACTAAAATTTTAGACGGTTGTCAGAAAAGGTGTTTAGCAACAACACAGGAAACCATTTTTTAATCAGACAGTTAGTTAGACACAAGAGGTGTTGGAAATTCAAAAATTGCATGAAATTTTTGATCAAACCTCTTATGTGCAAAACATGTTAGGTCAGTCATCTCCTCGTCTGTGTGTGTGTCCCCCTCTCTCTCTCTCTCTCTCATGCACACACACACATACACACACACACACACACGTACACACATTAAATTCAATATAAATTGACTTTGCTATGAGAACTCGTATAATTTACTGGTAATAGGTGGCTATTTGCCCATTTATAGTTTTTAAAAAATAATTATTATGACCTCTGTAAGATGTTATGCATTACACTAATTACAAAAAAAACTTACAAGAACGTACTAGGCTGTCTGGTGTAATATAGCAATTGTGAGGGCTTCCGGTGTTCCCTTCCTCAACTCATATTTAGTTCCACTGAGGATGAGGAAGTGGATTTGGCAAATAGATGGAAGCACATGCTGATAACAAATAGTAAGTTCTTGTAAAATGTGTTTTTTTTTAATATAACTAATAATTTACATCAAGTATAGTGAGAAATGTAATGATAATGTGGTGTGAAAAAAATCCATAAGATGTTTATACTAAAAATTAGTATCATTCTTTTAATAGTAAAGGTGTTGATTGTTAAAGGAATTTGCATCATTATGTAAAGATAAATGGAAATCAAAAAGAAAAGGAATAGGGATGTACAAAAATGGAATTATACTTTCTGTTCCTTCATACTCTTCCCCTTATTATTCCTCATTTTGTGTATTTTCTTCTCATACATTTCTAGCCATCAATCTTATTTAATGCTGCATTTATGATTTCAGTTATTGTGTCTTGCAATTATTGCTATAATTACCGGTATAAGCTATAACCTGAAATGATGTCGTTATTATTGTCCCTCTGATGTTAGATGATTTTGTGATTTGGTCTATTGTTATGTTAAATAGTATAGACACCACATCACTCTGCCTCACTCTTATCTGTCAGAAATCCATCTGGTGTCGTTCTGGTAGTCCTGGTGTTACTTTTGCTTAGGCGTACTTCTCCGTAATTGTCTGAACAGCCTTATAAATGTGCATGGTATTTCCCTTCCACCGACACTTTTAGGTGCTGCTTGCAAATCCATGTTCTTGTATATTGAAATAATTATTAAAAATTTGCTAATTATGTAGTTTCATGTGTATTCTAGGACATATTTATATATTAAATGTATTTAAAATTTATATTTATATTACCTCAAGATGTTATTTTTCCTTATTTGGAACATGTTTCGAGAGCTCCTGTGCTCTCATCCTCAGCCTTCGCGATCTTGCGTCTGGTGAAGTATTTGTGTGTTGGCAGGATGCTATTAAGGTTTCTTGTTGGTCTCTGGTATTTTAAAGTTGTATTATTGTGTGTGATTGTGGTATATGTATTTGTATTTTGTGTATTTTCGATGTTGAATGCTTTGAATATGTTTATTGTGATGTAAAAAACACAGATATAAAAATAGCATACAAAACTAATAAAAATAATTTACAAAAACTAAATAGCCCACACAACAAAGATAATACAACAACAACAACTAACGGTATATACAAAATTGAATGCCAAGATTGCAATAAATGTTACATAGGACAAACAAAAAAACAGCTGAAAAAACGTTATTTTGAACACCTAAACGCATACAAAAAACCAGAAATGCAAAAAACGCCAAAAATGCCACACATGCAATAAACACAGGACATGAATTCCCAGACATAACCAATGTGACACTAATAAAACATATACCACACAAAGGCACTATAATGAACATTTGGGAAAATTTACAAATATACAAACATAAAACACAAAACAAACTAATACCTGAACAAATACAAATCAATACAAAACATGACACAATATTCAAAGCACTCAACATCGAAAATACAAATACATATACCACAATCACACACAATAATACAACTTTAAAATACCAGAGACCAACAAGAAACCTTAATAGCATCCAGCCAACACACAAATACTTCACCAGACACAAGATCGCGAAGGCTGAGGATGAGAGCACAGGAGCTCTCGAAACATGTTCCAAATAAGGAAAAATAACATCTGGAGGTAATATAAATATAAATTTTAAATACTTTATATATATCAAGAAACAAACTGTAGCAGAAAGTGATTGAATATATTAAATGATATAAAAGAATTTAACAGTGAGAACAAGTATGCAAAATGATTTTTAAACCTGCACATGAGAGAGATACGTTTAATTTAGGAAATAGGCAGTTGAAGGGTACTATAGTGTGGTATGTAGTAGGTAACAATGACAATGTATTATGTAATACATTGGTAGAAACTTTCAAAGATATAATTAACCGCAGCTATGACTGTTTGTCAAATTTTCTATTATCACCTTGATTAGTTTTGAAGATAAAGAGTGAGGTAACATGTCATAATAACAACACTAACACTTTTGTATCTATTTTATGCACAGAACAAATTGTCTTAACTTTATGAAGAGTTGGTTATAAAAGCTTAGCTTACCCAAATAGTAGTCTTTACGTATTGGATTTTATTTAGTATTACCACTATCAGCTTTAAAGTAGCAATATAAATTAATATTTAATTTGGGTATTATAAATTAATTGTAATGAATTAAATTAAATTAAACTAAACCTTGATTAAAAAATTATTTAAAACATTCAAAATAATGATTACAGTACATACCTGTGGTGAAGAATAGTATTGATACTCAATGAATGTGCTCTATAGTTTCATATTAAGTATTTTGTGGATCAGAGCAGTGGATCTGCGTTGTTTTCTTGTTTTGTGATCCAGCCATTCATGTTATGCTTTCATGATACGTGATATAAATCAAGGAAAAGCATGCCTCTCCTGCTTTTGTATTTTGTCACATCATATGACTGCTGCAGTTATGGCAGTAGCATTTTGTTGTAGTTGTTTAAACAAATTGTACTGTCTCAATAAATGCGCATGTAAAAGTCAGTATGTTGCACATACAATGCACAGGCGTGTTTACAATTCTTCCAAAATAAAGTCCAAGCTGCAGAAGTCTTCCACTTCCCAATGTCTTACTTCAATATGAAAGGATTGAGTATTGTGTATTTTTTATTGGCGCTTGTGACTGATGGAGCCGTGAGTCTTATTGAGAAACATTTGAAAGTACAATAGAACACCGCTTATCTGGACGACACTGATTATGCACAATCGAATCATCTGAATTTCTCAGATTCGAAGTGTAGGCAATTAAACAAAAAATAAAATATTTGTAGTAAACTGTTCGTATAATATTGTTTTGATTTAACAAGAAATATATATTTTTAATTGCCAAAAAAGGAAATAAGTTCTATTGCTAGTGACATCTGTCATTAAAATTTTCATATTTTGCAGTTTATAGTACATAATAAGACCTACAATTGTCTATTCATAAAAATTTTCTTCTGAAGTGGAAGTGGAAATGCATAATGGTAAGATAGACAAGAATGACTAAGATATAAAACATTTCAGTTACTGTGTGACTGTGAGATAAACTATTTTTGTAAACTAAATATAATTATACCACTACCAACTCGGAACACAAAGTTTTTTTTTAGGTTAAAACAAAAGTTTTACCTTATACCTTACATTTTTACCAATAAAAAACTTTGTGTTCTGAGTCAGTAGTGGTATAATTATATTTAGTTAATCAACGGACACACTATGTACAACGAAATCCAAGTATTTTTGTAAATTTTTGTGGAGTGTTTTTTGCACATATTTTTATTTATTGTAGTTTTAAAATATGAAGCCTTACCAAAAAACTCACATATTTTTTGAATTTTGTATGTTTTTTAATTACTGTATAGTATTATGGTATTTCTTATTCAGCATTGTACTGTGCAGATTTTTTAATTGTACTGAAATAAATGTATTTTTTGTATTATAATGCAGTAAGTCACCCATTAAACATTAAAGATGAAATGCAGAACATTAAATAATATTTGAATTATCTGATTATCTAGCTTTTTTAATTATCTTGGTTCCTGCTTACAGAGAGATCAATGTGACTAATCAGAACCTTTTGTAGTGTTTTTGTTTTGCGATGTGAAGCTGTTTTGAAAACTGTACTTTACCACCAGAGCCGGCTTTTGGGGTGGGCAACTGGGGCGGCGCCCCAGGGCGCTGGACGCTTCAGGGCACCAACTGGTTTTGAAATTTTAAGGTAATAAAATTCTTCAGAAGAATAAGAATGTAGGTAGAAGTTGCAGTAATGCTATAGAAAAATATCTGCGAAATTCGGGTATTAGCTATTGAGTGCGCCTAATTAAAAATTATTTTTATTTTTATCAGCAGAATTTAATACTAAGAAAGTTTTGTGTTCTTCCATTTGGATCGATTTTTGTTTTTATTCAATCTTAACTATAAAATTAATTTCTCAAATTTAAAAAAAAAATTTTTTGAAATTATTTAATTGTAATAATTTATTTCCTCATTCTTTTCTTTAATTGCTTTCGGGTAAATTGAGGATTATGTTATTTATTTTTTTATAAAACTTTACAAAAAATCTGCAACAAAAATGATTTATAAAACTTTATCTCAAATATACAAAGTATACTGTATATTTGGCAGTTGGGAGACTGCACCTATCACTCGTGCGCTACGGACGACGCGAATGTTCTGGGCTAACCTAAGAGTTTTGCATAAAATTTTTGTGAGCAATACCTGCAGATTGATATTTATATACATCACGTGCTCTCGTTGAATATTCGTCGGATTTGCTTACCTCTTGATTCATTTAAACTTCAAACAATTTACAGGTAAGGATTAAGAGTGATATAGAAGCTAAGTGAATGATTTGATGTTTGAACATGATACCTTTCATGCATTTAGTGATTGAGAGAAAATCAAGATAAAAAATATTATACATTTATGTTGTATTTATTTCTGATGGCGTAAAGTTGTTCTAATTTACCTGAAAATTACCATAAGTTATAGAAATTTATAATTTATGAAACGTAAATAAGAAATGATTTTTTCAATTTTTCAAATCTTAATATATAAAGGAGAATGTCCTGACTGACTGACTGACTGATTCATTCACTCATCAACGGCCAGCCGAGACTATTAAAGTTAGAGACATGAAATTTATAGGATATGTTCCTATTAGTGTGTAGATGTGTGCTAAGAAAGGATTTTACGAAATTTCAATTTTGAAGGGTTGAAACAGGGTAAAGTTGACATGTACGTTTTTTACAATTTTCTCAGAAAATAAATGGTGTATCGACTTGATTTTTGTTCTAAAATACTCTTTACACAAATACCGAAAAAAAAAAAACAATTTCTGTTTTTTTTTAGAAATTCTACCCCTAAAGGGGTGAAAACGGGGTAAATTGTTTTTTATGACATTTTACATTTTTGCGCATTTCTCGGCAACGAATTAAGATATCAATTTAATTGTTGGACCGAATGTTCTTCATATTAATATCTAAAAACTAATTTCTGCTTTTTTCGAAATTCCACCCCTAAAGGGGTGAAAATGGGGTAAATTGTTTTTTATGACATTTTACATTTTTGCCCACTTCTCGGCAACGAATTAAGATATCAATTTAATTGTTGGACCGAATGTTCTTCATATTAATATCTAAAAACTATTTTCTGCTTTTTTTGAAATTCCACAAATAAAGGGGTGAAAACGGGGTAAATTGTTTTTATGACATTTTACATTTTTGCGCATTTCTCGGCAACGAATTAAGATATCAATTTGATTCTTAGAGTGAATGTTCTTCATATTAATATCTAAAAAGCAATTTCTATTTTTTTTTTTTTTCAAAATTCCACACCTAATGGGGTAAAGGGGTGAATTGTTTTTATGACATTTTACATTTTTGCGCATTTCTCGGCAACGAATTAAGATATCAATTTGATTCTTGGAGTTAATGTTCTTCATATTAATATCTAAAAAGCAATTTCTATTTTTTTTTTTCAAAATTCCACACCTAATGGGGTAAAAAAGGGATGAATGGTTTTTCATTTTGGTTTGATCAGTGTCATGTTGTTTATTTTTGGGAATTCGTGTCCGGTTCTTATAGCATGTGTACAGTCGACTCACTGGATAGCTCTCATGAAAACTTATACACAGGAGCATAGGGAATAATAGATTTTCAGACAAAAAGTTTTTCGTTATTCCCTATGCTCCTGTGTATAAGTTTTGCATGCTTTCGCATGAAAAATATTAGCTATTCATGATTTCGCGGGCGAAGCCGCGACGGGTAGTGCTAGTACTTTATAAAAATTAAACTGATTTCATCACATCAAACTGCGTTTGGAATATTTATTAGTTTTATTAATTATTATTCCAAGTTTTTTTGGCAAGGCTTTGCAGTTTAGTGAAAGGGCATTTCTAGGTACTAGGTACGGAAAAAGAATATATTTCAAAGATGATTGGATGAAAGGTATCTTCGTCCATCAAATTTTTTGTATTTGTAGTCTGTTCTATCCAGTGTCACATGTCCAGTACTAAATGTAGTTTTCAGATTATTATAAAATATTAAATTATATGAAATTCAAAATTATTTTTTTCCTATCTACATTTGGTATCCTTTTTTTATACGCAGGCTGATAACATTTCATTTTAACGATGGAGAGCGAGAATTCTAAGAAAAAACCTAAACCTTCCGGATATGAGTATAGAAAAAGAAAAGCAGAAAAAGAGGAAGAAATTCGAAAAAACAAAAGCCTTGATAATTATTTTAAGTTACCGACAGATACAAATCCCTCTAATGACTCTAATACCAAAGCGCCTTTAGTTCCTATGGTCAGTATTATTGATAATACTGTCGCTGCATCAGAACCAATTCCAATTTATAATGAAGTTAGATCTGAATCGCCTAAACCAACTTCGGATGCAAATGAGTTTAACGTTGATGATGACAAGCCCAATAATCAAGATGTGGCGGATGAAGGTACTTGTAAAAGTTTAGAAGAAATATCCGAGTCATTAAACTTCTCGGATTGCGCCTTGTGGCCAGTTAATCGTAGCAATAAAATTGTTGATTATATTCTTAAAATGGGTCCCAATCAAGTCATTTTGGATAAATACCCTATCGATGAAAAGGGTCGTCATTTTTCTAGTTTTTATTACAACCAAAAACTTCCAAATGGTGAAGTTTTTCCTCGATGTTGGCTTATTTATTCAACATCTAAAAATGCTGTATTTTGTTTTTGCTGTCGACTTTTTGAGAGAAACAAAACTTCAAATTTAGCAGAAAATGGATTTAATAATTGGAAGAAGCTATCTGAAACTCTTCGATATCATGAAAATAGTGCGGCTCATAAAAATGCTTATCAGCAGTGGATAGAGACTAAAATATGAATGCAAACAGGAAAAACAATAGACAAAGAAGAGCAAAAATTAATTGAAAAAGAGAGCGCACGATGGCAAAGCGTACTTGAGCGATTGATAAGCATTACTTTGTACCTGGGAATCAATAACATGGCTTTCAGAGGAAGCTCAGATAAATTATACAAACCAAACAATGGTAAGTTTTTAGGACTCGTTCAATTGCTGGCTAAATTTGACCTGTAATGTCAAATCATGTGACGCTCGCACTTAATGGCGATATTTCCGACCACTATTGCGGAAAAATAATTCAAAATGAACTGATCGACTTGGTGGCAACGAAAATAACTAGTACCATTCTAGCGAGAGCTTCACTAGCAATTTATTTTGCTATTATTGCTGACTGTACTCCTGATATTTCCCACAAGGAACAACTCTCTCTCACAATTCGATTTGTTGATATATCTACCGATATCATCGAAATCAAGAAGCATTTTATAGGATTTTTTATGGTGGACGATTCTACGGGTTTTGGCCTTTCTGAAATTATAACCGATACATTAATAAAATTTGTACTCAAACTTAGCGATTGCAGAGGTCAAGGATATGACAGCGGCGCAAACATGAAAGGCAAAAATGTAGGCGTACAGAAACGGATTTTAGAGCTAAATCCTTTAGCTTCCTATGTTCCCTGCGGAAGTCATTCACTCAACCTTGTTCTATGTGATGCTGCAAAGTTGTCATTAAATTCCGTAAACTTTTTCGGGACATACAACGACTATTCACTCTTTTTTCTGCTTCGACTTATCGATGGAGTGTCTTAACTAGTCATGCAGAAATTTTCGCTCTCAAAACATTGAGTGATACATGTTGGGAGGCAAAGATAGAAAGCTTGAAAGCAATACGTTATCAAATAAGCAGTGTGTATGATGCTTTGATAACATTAAATGAAAACGAAAAAAAAAATCCTGCCGTAGCGCACGAAGCAATCACCTTGGCAGAACAATTAGGAGACTTTGGATTTTTTGTATCTTTAATTGCTTGGTATGATGTATTGTTTCAAGTCAACGTTGTAAGTAAATCACTTCAGGCAAAAAAAATGGACCTTGCACAATGTATCAAAATGTTGGAGAATTGCATTAAATTTTTAGAAAATTACAGGAAAGATGGTTTTAAACAAGCAATGATTGGAGCAAGAGAACTTGCAGATCAATTGCAAATTTAACCGATATTTAAACTGCTTAATAGGGTAAGACGTGTAAAACATCATTTTGATGAAAACAGGATGAACCAATTGAGAGCCCAGAAAAAAAACTGGAAGTTCCACTGGAAAAAATTTTTTAATCCACTGTTAGATACGGCTATTTCATCCATCAAAGAAAGATTTAAACAATTGAATTCATATTCGAAATCATGGAATTTCCTCTTTTGTTTGGACAAATTACTCAACAGAACGGAGCTTTTAAAATCGTGCACAGACTTACAAAATAAGTTAACAGTTGAGAACTCCGCCGATATCAATGGCATTGTGTTATGCAATGAACTGATTAGTATAAGAGCTTTTTTGAATGATAAATTAGACAAGGAAAAAATCACGCCTCTTCTTGTGCTAAATTTCATTAAAAAACATTCGCTTCAAGGATTATATCCAAACGTATGGATTGCGCTGCGCATTTTATTGATGATTCCTGTAACTGTTGCCAGTGGGGAACAGAGCTTTTCCAAGCTCAAACTTATAAAAACATATTTAAGGAGTACGATGCTACAAGACAGACTCACTTCTTTAGGAACTATCTCAATCGAGAATGAAATTGCTGAAGAGTTAGATCTTGCTGATTTAATAAAAGATTTTGCCGACAAAAAAGCACGAAAAGTTAATTGTAAATGATTTATTTATATAATTAAAATGTTATAATCTTTATTATAATTTTATAAAAATATTATTTTATTTTTCTTAGTTGTACTAATTTTGTATTTTTTTACAAATATATTATGCTTTATTATCAAAACATAATTAATAAGTATTTTTCTAAAAATATTAAACATATCCCGATACTTTACCCTCACAAGGGGCGCCGAGGGAAATCTTGCCCCTCTAAACGCAAAAGCCTAAAGCCGGCACTGTTTACCACCATAATGAATTTGGTAAAGTTGCTGATGAGTGGTGCAGTTTTTCTTATAGTTTTCTACGTATGGTTTGACACAGCACATTCTAATCAATTAATATAAATTAATAAATGTATGTTCAGTATTAACACTGAATATTTTCTGACAGTATTTTATTTATTCATTAGCTATGGCCTGAATTTATTCATCGTCAACTGTGGCCTGCTCAAGGTGATGGACAAGGCTGTTGCCTGTGGTTCACCATATCCCAAGCTTCAGAAGAGCTCCCATTGCAACTAATTTTGTGTAGATTTTGAAGAGTATTTCCTATAGTTTCTGTAATTTCTATAGTACAAGTGTCTATAGCAGATCTCTATGGTTTTGTTTCCAGCTAATATATGGTCTATTGTAGATTTCTTTTTCTTTGAAATAAATCAAATAATAATTTTTATATAAATATAAATAACAATATTTACAAAAATAATAATTTAACTGACAAACCGTTAAATACATTGAAAGTTGTAAAAGGAGCCTGTCTTCAGTATACAAGTATTTACATGTTTTTGACCTAGTATCAAATTGTTTTTTTTTTTTTTACTTGCACTATAAGAAATGAACACAAAACAGGTGTAAAGAATAATCCTTATGTTCCTGTGCGCACATTAATTGTGATCACGTGTGCGTAATGCCTGTACTCACCAGACTGTGCACATCATTAGATGGTTGTATATCAATTAACGTGGTAATGTTCAAAAACAACAAATTTGTATTATATAACAATGGAATTTTTGTGTTCTTGTGAATGCCAAATTTCACTAGTGACCTTGAAATATTATTACAATTTATTATAATATTACTCTTTGACTGACTGTTCACTGTTCCTCCCTCTCTATCATATATATTTTTAACAGAATTATCACTGATGCACACCACTATAGAAAAATTAGTGGTGTGCAACAGTGATAATTCTGTTTGTTATTATAACCACTAACACAACTTTCTTAATTAAACTTGTGATATATATTATTGATGAAGAGGCTACAAAGTTTGTACGCTTTTTGAAAAACCAATATTTAAAGTGTTTGTTAACAGTGGTTGGTAAATTAATGAAAAGGATTAAATCTAAACACAACCCATTGTTAATGGTAATTTAAGATTAGTGTTTAGATTACTATAAATTGTATGAGTAAAAAAATTAATAGCGAAATGTCCATGGTAAGAAACATTTACATATAATACTGGTACTGCAAGTCAAATGTCGCTGCATAGTGATTATTAAATAGACCTAAAGTTTCACGTGCTTAAGTAATTTTGAAATAATGAGCATAAAATATTGTGTTGTCATATAACCAGAATGGGATTGTTAGGATAATTTACTAATTTTTGATGTAATAATAGATACACTGGAATATGAACAAATAAAATATAATTCAAAACTTGATCATTAAAATAAATATTAACTTTAAAATCCAATAAAGTAAATTAAAGTAATTGCCACATTTTAAATCAATATTGATAAAAATATTCAGAGGAACAGCTGATTTACATAAAATAAAATTCTAACAATACAGAACTAGGTATACAAATTAAAAAGATTTTAAGCAAAAACTTTAGGCAGGTACAATTTACTTTGATTATGTAAGGTAGTGCAACCTTTGAAATAGGTGTGGAGAAATAAAAACAAATACTTTGATTTAGACAAGATAATATAATAAGCAAACACACACACACACACGCACACATCTCGTTATGTTGTTATTGTAATCATGAGCATTAATTTGTCTGCCCACTATGGAACAGATCCTCACCAATCATTCTCCAGTGATTCTTATGCAAAGCAAATGGCCTGTGTTATGTATCTTGACCATGTATCTAACAGTCTTCACAATCATCTTTCTTGTAAAACCATATTTGTCAGCTTTGACTGTTATGTAGATAGCATATACCCTGAAATTACATACAGTAGTGTGTGAAAAGTTTTTTGTTTTTATTTTTACATATATTAGCAATCCGAATTACATATATTCTATAGACTAATCTGGTGGCACATAACTACATTCTACAAGTCGCTATAACACAGGTGAGCATTTCTTCAGTGAAGAGGCCTCTTACACTTCATTTGAGGTCAGTAGGCTGGTGTTTTTTCAACCTTTTGTTAGTCTGTTGATATGAAGTGGTCGCATAAGTGGATCAATATATACCTTGTTTGTGATGCTTGCTAATTCACTCTCAAATTATATCTTTGAGCAATGGTGACCAAGGAGCATCTGTTATTGACTGAAGTATTTTGGATTGGCACTTTTGAAGTCTTGCTGGCACAACCCCAAAACTATGTATCAAAAATCTATATGGATTTTGTGACACCAGATTATACACAACAATCTTTTTTACAGGGATAAAGATGATCTTTTTTGTAGTAGCCAGTATATTCTTTAATGAGTTCTATTTTCTTTTTTTTTTTAATATGTGATTGCCTCCAATTCAAATTTAATTTAGATATATATCTAAGTAATATATTGTGTTAACTTCGGTAATATTGTGTTAATGGGAGACTGGTGGCATGAACTTTCCACAAAGGAAAGGCTATTTGCTTATATTTAGTCTTACTTATTTTTATCTTCAATTTTTTAATTTTAATCCAAATTTGTAATAGGTTGATTATGTAGATGGACTGATGCAGTTGCTGGATTTCAAAAACAGTTCTTTAATAAAATAATTTGCAATCTAGAAAACTTGCCTATATCAGTGTATGTGAAAACACACACACACACACACACACACACACACACACACACACACACACACACACACACAACTTGATTAATTATTTATTACAATTGTATGTCAGTTTTATAAAATGTATGAAAATGCTGCATTTTGAAGTCTTAATATATACTTTTTGAATGAAGCAGGCATTATCTACAAACTATAATGCATAATTCAAAGATAAAAAAAGAACTGTTTGAATCCATCAGGTGGATAATACATAAAGACGCATTGTAATATTATAAAACATGATTTTGATGGTGGTGATGATTATAATGATGACTGATCAGTCAGTTTCTTTAAGTACTTATATTACTTTTAGGACACACGAGAACTGACACTAAAGTGAAATGGACATTTTTGTCTCTTGAATTATGCAAATATACTAAAATAGAATTAAGTTGGCAGATTCTACTTGCAAAAAGAACAAGAAATGGCTCACAATTTGAAAAAGTAAACAATTACTTTTGATCAATTTGTTCAATCAGTTTCACCTTTTTCTTCAAACACACAAACACATCTGTCCCCCCCCTCTCTCTCTCTCTCTCTCTCTCTCTCTCTCTCTCTCTCTCTCTCTCTCTCTCTCTCTCTCTCTCTCTCTCTCTCTCTCTCTCTCTCTCTCTCTCTCTCCCCCCCCCACCATATATACACACAATTTTTGTGCAGCACATGTATGCGTGAACACATGGTTTCTAGAAAAACTTGTTACTGAAAATTGTATTTAATTGTTTGTTATTTATTGTTGGCCGGCAGAGCTATTATTTCACTTCACTAATTGTTGTACTATTACGTGTGAAGAATTTGTCTGTGTGCACGCACTTACACACACACACACACACACACACACCAAAACGTTAGGCTGTATAATGTGACACTTTGACATTGCAGAGCAGTCAGTCATACTTGTAGTTCAGTGTATTTATGTCAAGATAATGTGTTAGTCACAAGTGAGATATGTTTTAGTGTACAGTGAAAACAGTGTCCTACCCTATTTTCTTCTCTTGTTGTTTTTATATATTGTTGTGACTTTAGTTTATGCATTATATACATACAGGTATACATTATAATATTCATGGTATAACAAAACGTAATTTCATATTACATGTATTTTATGTGTGTCCGTTATTACAACACAGCCATTGGCGTGTATTCCGTACATTAATACACGTGTGTGTGTGTGTTCAATTTGAGATTATATTATCATAGACTCTTCTCTTTCATGATATGCTGGTTTGGTTTAGTTATGTTGAAAGTTTCAAGGAAAGTAGCTTGTTATTCAGGGCTGGATTAAGTTATCTTGGCGCCCTAGGCTAATTATATTTTATCGCCCCCTCACCTCCCATAGGCTACTCTTACGTTTATTTCCAAGGAGCTGAGTGAAGCTTTAAACACCCTACAATATATTTCTTAGTTAGAAATATTTCAAATATCTTACTGATTTTGGAAATAGTCTTAAGAATTGAAAACTGAGGCAATTTTTCAGAGATTGTTTTAGAGTTATACCTTCAACCATTTGTAATTTGCATGGCTTTTATAAGAAAAAAAATAACTAAGTAGTTACAGAATTATAACAGTTTTATTAAGAGTTCATTTAACATCATTTACACAAAGAAGACAATCAGTTAAATATCTTGTGGATTTGTTAAGATGCATGTAAAGTTCAAGCTAGATTCTTTTTTCTCACTTTAGATTGAGCAAACGTTTTAATCACCTCACTGAAATCAAGTCCTTGCAGAAAGTCACTTTCAATTAACAAGAGGGCTACACTGATGACTCATAACCAGAGAAAACAGTTTGGAAAGCATTTCTATTATTTATGTAAAGTTTTACCATAATTTCTCGCAAACAGGTGCCTGTGTTCAAAATGAACTAAAATTTTTATCCTTGTAATATATTACCAATTTTACATTTAGCTATAAAATTTTATCATTTTTAGCTAAAATTTTGCGCCCCCCAAAGTGCCGCGCCCTAGGCTACAGCCCAGTCAGCCTAATGGTTAATCCGCCCAAGGTGTTATTATACAGAAATTTTGTAGTCAAAGAAAAGTTTTTTGTAGTTGTTTACAATATGAAATTGTATAACTAAATGTGTTGTAGCATGCTGTACAAAAACTTTATTTTAATTTAATGTATAGAAATGTAAATTATTCAGATATATTAAGTACCGGTACTTTTAATAAATATCGTAATGGAACTGAACATTAATGTAATTAATTTATGAAGACTCTCTGTCTCCACATGTGATAACATTTTACTGCTGGCTTTGCAAAACAGAAACTTTCCTATATTCATAGTTTATATGAAATATATAAAAATAATTACTCTGAGTTGGTATAATAATAAGTCATGAGGAAAACAGCAGATTGACAGACACACTGAGGGATACATGGAATGAAAAACGTACTTTTGTATATATTTGTTATATTCATATTTACTCATATTATTCTTGTTATTTATATTAATAGTAAATAATTCTTTATATTTTTAAAAACAACATTTTTTTAAACCATACTTTCCCTAATTTAAATAATGTAAGTTATTTAATCTTCTCTGATGTTTTTCAAATAATGGTTGGTGATGATTGTGATGTCATTGTCTTTTGTCGAATTGTCTGGTCTTTATAGGTTCCCAACAGATTGGTTCAATGCTGGGCCTTCTCGTGTTCTCACTGCCCTCTCTAGTTTAAATGTTGGTTCCCGTCATTGTTCCGGTTATCCGGTGGATTTTGCGGTTGGTTAGACGGCTGTTCCTGTCTTGCTCCAGGATTGTTGTCGACGTGTTCGTCGTTCCTTCTATCTTGATCGTCTTCCATACTTCTGTTATGTCCTCCTCGGTATGGGTCGCTGTCGAATCTCCTGTATGATTGATAGTATGGCCTTCGGTGTCCTCGATTGTGACTTTGGATATAGTTGACTCGAGGTCGGTAGTTTCTATTTTGGTTATTATTATTATTACCACGATAGTTCGGCTGATTATTATGATTAATTCCCGTGTTATCCCGGTTATTATTATTACCTGGGTGTACTTGGTTGGAATTGTTGTGGTTTATATTATTATTATTGTGGTTACCAGAATTATTGCTATTATTAGAGTTATAGCAATTATATTGGTTGTCAGTATTTCTACTGTAATGGATATCCGTTGGTTGATCTTGTTGGTAATATTTTCTTTGTGCCGCCCTGTCAAGTAGTTTTTCCATCTCTGGGATAGTGTCAACCTGACTGCCCCATCTTGCTTGTTCGATGTCTTCTCTATAATGATGTGCCAGTCTCGTTATTAAACACTCCTCAGGAATCCTGGGTTCCAGGTTTCTGGCTAGACATCCCTTTCCAAGGAAGTACGACGATGGTGTCTGTCCATAAGTTGGTTCATATTTTCCATGACATAGGTTGTCCCTTACGATGTTTTGTGTTGTTTCCGACCAATATTTGTTTTTAAATTCAATGAAGTTCTGGATGTCGTGTTGATTCGCCATCCACCAGTTGTCGTTGGTGTCCTTGAACATCTCATCCAACATGCTTTTGATTGCAGTCCAGTGAGTTTCCTGGTTTCTTGCTATGTACTCTTCCACTCTCTCAAGGAACTCGATCGGGTTGCGTTTAAAATTTTTGAAATTGATTATGTCTCGCTGTTCCATAATTGGTATATGCGATGCATGGCATGGTCAACTCTGCGTAGATTCGAATTCTTCCCGTGTGATCAACTCTCGTCGGTTCAGTTCTTCGATTTTCTCTTGATTTTTCATCACCTGACTCTGGACTGTGTGAATGTTGGTACTTACTTCTTCGAATCTTGCTTGTACTCATACACCTTCTTCTTGAACTTCCTTCTGCAGTGATTCGTGTAGGGCTGTGCTGTTATCTCTTACGTACTCAATTCTTACCTGGAGGTCTTCCTGGATATGCTGTACCTCCTGATGTGTTGGGTGAGTCTCGGATATTTCCTTTCAAACTGTGGTAATTCGTTCTTCGACGTTCTTATCCACCTCCTCCCTCATTGACTTATTGTTATCCTCCATTTTCTGGTTCAAGGCTTCTACCTTATTTTCTAATGTTTTTTTTTAATGAAGCTATGTTTTTATTTAAAATTTCTGTGGATTTATGATTTGTTTTCTGTTAATTCTTCTTTTAAAGATTGATTATTATCGTCCATTTTCTTATTTAGGGCTTCCATGTTTTTATTATTATTTTTATCGGTCTCGTCTATTTTATTATTTAAATCTTCTTTTAATGATTTATTATTATCATCTATCCTTTTTCCCAATTCCTCCTTTAAATTTTCTTTTAATGATTCTATGCTTTTATTTACTTTCTCATTATTTTCTCTATTTTCTTCCATCATAGTTCTCATAATTTCCATGAATCTATCGTATCTCGTTTGTGTGGGTTTCTCAGGTGGGTTTTCTAGGTATCACCTGCTGTAACCTCTACTTCAGGCGTTGGTTGTTCTTCCATGTCCGAATCGGTGTCTGTTTCTTTGTTTTTGTCTTTTTTGATGCCAATCTAGTATCGTGTATGGGAAGCATGGTTGTTTTACTCTAGTTGCCGAGCTAAAGTAGAATTAATATAATATTGTACTGGAATTCTGTACTCTTCTATCTACTTAAAGCCCCACGTTGGGCGCCACTTTATAATGGTATCACGTGCGTACCTCTTAGTTGATTATCTTTTATTTTTAAATAATTATCTGGTTATTAAATAATTTTAAATGTTATTTAATTTATTGAATTTGTATTTTTTCTGTTTAATTAATTTTTATTAATTCAATTAATTAGTTATTGCAATCTCAGTTAATTGAATGTTGATCACTTTGGAATCCTCTTGAAGTTCCGTAGCACTTCCGTAGACCTAAAGTGTCTTTGTACAGTAAAGTGTTGTTTTGACAATATTATAAAATAATTATAACTCTCACGTACCTTTGGTGTAGCACTGGTAGTTTAGGTCTGTCTGTACTGGTTGTTCAGATGGTCTCAGTACGTTATAAAACTGTAAAGTTGTCAAAACAGTATAACTGCACTGTTTGTAAGTAAGTGAGCTAAATTTATGTTACTTGGGCATATATATGGAATCTCTGGTTCTTATTCCATAAAATAATTTATTCAAAGAATATAATAAATAAATTTATTTGATGTTGTTAAATTATTTCTTTGATTGAATGATTAAAATAATTTAATTAATTAATTTTCTTCTATCTTGTTTGTGTATTTAAACGGTTGGTGCTTCACACGTCCAAGCCGCCAACTTAACTGTTTGAGTGCCTTGATATTGCAGCTCTTTTAAATAAGAAAAATAACTAATAATTGCTTCAATAATTTGTTACAACGTTTGTTAATTAAATTTACTGGTTTATTGCTCACAGCATGCTTACTTTAACTCTGTACATTCAATTTAACAATGATTTATGGATTACAATCTACCTGGCTTAATTCTCTCCTAACCCAGAAGGTTGGCAATGATGACTCTAATTATTGGTTTGTTTATTTACAAATTTTTTATACCTCAAGGGTGAATCCTTTAGAACTACAGAATAAAATAACTATGCCTCGAGTTACGGTGCTTTACATGCGTTTAATTTAATAGGTTAGACACCTTTAAAGTTTCAGATTGATTAACGAAATGTTCGTCTGACCTCTACAAGTTTGAGGTTAACTATGGTTAGCCTAGATCGTTAATTATTATGTTGGAATCATATAATTCCTCTTGAAAAAAGTATAGACAATGCTTATTTCTTATAGTATTAATGTTTTGCGTTAGTACATAAGTGTATTATTTCTTATACTAGGAACATAATATTCATACACTGTAATTATATATGACACTGTACTCCCTGTTTGATAATCGCTTTGGATTATTTTTTAATTCACTTTACGATCTTATACACTGATCGTACACTTCACTTTTTCGCGAATGAACGATTATAACTTCTTGAGATTAAATTTTTGGTTAAGTAATTCACCTAACCTCGTTATTTTTGTTTTGCACAACTAGTTAAGGGAACACTGCTTGTCGTGATGCACTTTAATAAGTATGTAACTTCTTCACTGCTGTGTTTTAATAATATTTGATGAAAATTTTGATCTGGAGTCCTGTAGTATCTGCCGGAATGGAATTCGAAAAAATGTCCTTTTGTTCACTCGTACATCTGTATATATAGTCTGCTGAAAACTCCGCTAGACAGCGACAATTAATTTCTCAAGTAATGTCCTGATTGGTTAAAAATGACGTCATGATGCGGTCATTCTATTTTTAGCTCTTACATAATTGTTTTAAGCGTGGGTTTATTGTTGTTGTTGGTATTCTTCTGTACCCTTCCAAAATTCACAAAATTTATCATATTTATGTTTGTTTTTCAGTTATACTAATTACAAATTTGGTTCTATTACTAGCATCGTATTGCTCGTTCCTTTCTGGTTATTTTGATATGAATAGCGGCCAGTTTGGATATGTTTTTCATTAATAAACTCTATCTTAATGATAGCCTATCTTAAATATTGTGTTGTTTCAAATGTCTTCTGCTACACTTTGCAGATTCTATTTTTGTATTTTTTAACATTTATTAAACCATCATTTTTCTCTATTTTGAACACAATTATCTTATTGAAATTAACATATTATTATCTAAATTTGCTGTATCCAGCTGAACATTAACAATCCTTATAACATATTTGTTTATTATTATTTATTGGCTTCCTTACTTCATTATTAATGATTCAAAATTATTCTTACTTCCTACACTTATTATACTTGACATTGTTTGGTGACTTACACCTTTTACATAATTGTTATATCTCTTATTTTCCTATACTCTGTATGGTCTCTTTATTACACATGATTATTATTTTCATAATTTGTTTTGTCATCATTTGTTTGTCTATTATTTTGAGAAGTTATATTTCAATTTACAAATAATAATTAATAAGAATACACATTTCCTACAAACCTTACCTTTCTCGGGTCCCAGGTTCTTCGCACAAACTCATGAAGAACAAGCGTGATTTAGGGTTGCATTCTTTAATAAATTACACTCTCAATTTCAGCATTAGATAGTTGTATTTTATTTAACAATTCTTTTTAAAATTTACTGGCTTTTCATTTTTCTTCTCAAAACTATTACTGAACCTTTTAGTTATTTTTCAAAATTATAAACAAAAACAACATGGTAATTTACTTATTCTAATATACTAGTTATTCTTATTTATTATAAAGCAACCCAGCATCTGCTCATTCACTCTTTCACACAACATTTAAATTATTCCCCATACTTTAAATTTAGAGATCTCTTTATATTATAAATTTTTATGATTTTAAAAGGTTTATATAATATATGGTTACTTGATTGGCTGCTCGGGTCGACCTCCTGCTACACTGACTGTCCGAATGATGTTCTCACTGATGATTTAATTAAAAGACACAGTCAGTCCATGTTAGATTATTGTTAATTTGCACTCACATTATAATAATTTTACTAAATTTTCGGCCCGTGAGCCTTTGTGTTCGTCTGGCCAGATGAGAGTTTTGTAGTTGACTCACTGACGCTACCCAAAGCGTCTCTAACGGCCACTTCCGCTACAGGTTCAGCAGCTTACGCTATGATTCATCAATACAATCACGTGACAGGTTAATTGGTTACATTTTAGTTTACTTCCGTTAGTGACTTTGGGCTCGAGAGTACAAACAGCGGCACACACGCGCGCTCACCCTCAAATTGCAATGTTATCATCGTCTCGTACCTGACTCTGCCTGGTACCGAGTTAAATACAGTGTGTTTAAATCAAGTTATCATGGCAATAAATGGTGCCCAAACAGATTGGCCCCAAATTATTATAAAATTAAAAAATAGACCCTCCTCTTTATTCGCCCCGTTACAATACCCCCCCCCCCCAATGAGACGTTTTCTGACGAGACAGAAAAACTCTCATTGCTAAACCCTAAGAGGATCAGTGAGGATATGGCACCAACAACCCCCCTTTAATTCTTAACACATCATGGGTAAACTACCCCCCTATCTCGGCGACTATGGCTACACCTGAACGAGATTACTGGACTTGTCTGGGCGAGATCCCAACACCATAAAATCGGACAGGTACTTACCATAATACCACCTAACCTTTTATCATTTCACCAAAAAAACAAAACTGGCCTTATACCATACCAGATCCTCAACCGATATGTTCCCCCTTACACACATATTGGGTTGCCTTTAGCAAGTACTGGGTGCATACACATTTTCATTACTAAATAGAAATAAAATATTATTATGTTTGATTATAATATGTTGATTATAATGTTGTATTAATTATGATTAATTATGTTACTAAATTACACACTATCTCCACCTTAATGGTTATAATATAAAGTTAATATAAAATTCAAATTTGGTTCCAACAGTTAAATAAATCTACGGACCCTATCCAAATTCAATTGGATGTTACTCTACACTATTTGATTCAATTAATTTAAACATAATTTTCAAAACTCAAAGTCTTTATGCATTTATTTTCTTTACAACTCCTCTTAATTTACTGGTTAAACAATTTGTCCCTATTCACTTATTCAAACACAATTACACATGATTATAAAATGCATCATAATATAAACATTATATATCACACGACACCTTCTCTACGAATAGTGAACATAAAAAATTAAAATAGATTTCTTTACTGCAAAGAACAATTTTTTTTTTCAAAAAAAATTTAATTTCCAAAAAGAATTATTTTGTCAATAAAATTTATTATTCAATCATTTAATTATATTGATTAAAAAATCTACAAATCAATTATAAGGAACATACTAAACATCTAACACCAGTCATCAGCTGATGTCTTATGGTCAGGTGAATGACCTTACCCTAGATACACTTCAAAAAAAATGTATACAATGTAAAATGCATCACATGTTTACAATTCTTACACTAACATAGTACAACATAATGAAACATAATAAACAAAACATAATCAACACCTTCTCTCTTCGAATGAATCTTTTGCCAAATCAGTAAATTCGTCTATAAAATTATCATGTGGAGCAAAACATATTTAAATCAATTACTTCTGAACACATTATCTGCCTTTAGCATAGGATCTTTTGAATGAAAATAAAATCATTTAATTAGCTTATTAGCTCATCCAGTTTACGTCAATTTAAGGTTTTCATTCGTTACTCCCCTGAGTAACCTCCTTACCACACACACTATGGCCCCCCTGGACTGTGGAAGTTTATTAGGGGTAGACGCTGCCTACCCCGTTCTTGCTTCAGCGTTATATAAAAATTCAGCATTACTGATGTCCGAGGACACCAGTAATCCTACTATAATGATTCATACGCCCTTATCACGGCACTACCACCACCTTCGATGATAGCCGCTGTTCCATAGTTGCGTAGATTCCCCTGATTTACTCCGCGGTTAATTTCTAAGTTCACCAATTTAGAATATTAAGCCAAATCCACTTTAGGGTCAGGGTTCAGTGAATCCGTGACTGCCCGAAAATGGGGAAACTACTAAAAAGACATACAATTCGTTTACACTTACATTGCTACTACATTTCACAAAAAGTAAACCATTATATGTTTGGATATATTAATTGTCATTTAATTCTCCAAAAACACATTCAAATCTATTATCAACCTTCATGTTACATCACATTTCATTTGTTATTACATTTCAACTATGAATTTTCTTTTATTTAACATTTTGGTCATTAATGGGTTTGGGTGATTCTTAGTTATTCATAATAATTCGATTTATTAAAATGGCATTACAATATAACCTTACCCCCTCTCTTCCCTTGTATTACTCACTAACAGATTTATAGTATGACACCAATCTCTCAAAATATTTACCTCAATTAACTTCTCTAACTTCACTTAAATCATTCTCCTCTTATTACAAAATATTACAAAATATCCGATACCCTCTTTGTACCTAGGATGTGTGTACCCGACCTACCAGCTCATTCCCTTATCGGTTCCTGACCCTTCCAGGTAACCCGTAACCCTCTTTAAATCGTTCACCTCCCGCCATAACGCCTGTCGTTGATGACTCCTTACCACACCACCCTCTTTACAAAATTTCACCATCACCTATTTACTCTCTAATTACATTACTCACTGTCTCCACATATATGCACTATCGCTACTGTGTCACTACTACTAACCCGTTTATGCATTACTTATATTCCCAAAATCTTATTTCGTCTAACACCCATTTAAAATTACCTTTGACTGCCTTAAATGTCTTATTGAAATAATCATCACCCAAACTCTATCTTTTACCACATTTTACTTCAAGTTAACTATTGAAAATTACCCTAGAAAATTCATAACTACCTCAAAATAGTTTAATCATTTAATTTAAACCTTTAAAAATCATTTAATTTTATTATTCAAACATTAAAACATTTTATTTGATTTAAACTGTATTATAAACTTCATACTTACAGTACATCACTCAAAACACATGATTCCTGTTATTGACACAAAATTATAAACAATTCATTGCCACCAACATCACGTACAACCATATGTACCTTCTGAAACATTATAACAATCATATGATTCCATAACTAAATACATTTTACATTTATTCAGTTACTGTCTATTATCAAGTTCAAATCTCATAAAAATAATTTAAATTCATCATCAAAATTTCTTTATATAACATTTTAAATTAATCAATTAATTCATCTCAAATTCTTTTAATTCAATCAATTATTTAAACACAACATTGCTTTAATTACCTTCTTCCAAAACAATTACAATTCATTTATTATCAGCTTCATAATTATTTATTTAATCTACTAAATTATTATTATTATGAAATCAATTACTACTACATACATATCTTGTTTACCTAAAACACATGTTACAACACAAACACAATTAATTTCACTATCAATTTATTTACAATTCTTTGACATTATTTTTCTAATTATCTTGTTGGTACATCCTCTTCGTTCACTTTTTTTAAATATTACATATAATATAAACTTTCACTATGAACTTACTTTGGTTATTATTCCCAAACGTTTCAACGCGGTGTACGTCTTCTTCAGTGGGAGTAAATACTGAAAGTTTCACCAGCTGTGTTTAGTTTTCAACAGCTGAACAATTCGAAATATACAGATATCACGCACTACAACAAAACAACATATTAAATGAACAATTACATTATAGGTCTCACATACTTTTCGATACACTGATCCAAACACACAATTTGAACCCCAGCGCCAATTCCCTCCCACCATCAATCCCCACCACACACACCTATAGTCCATAACCGTTACTCTGTGAAGACATTCAGTATTTACTCCCACTGAAGAAGACGTACACCACGTTGAAACGTTTTGGGAATAATAACCAAAGTAAGTTCATAGTGAAAGTTTATATTATATATATTATTTTTCTGTTTACCTCACCTCATTTCCTAAGTTAGCACGGTCATAACCATAAACTAAAATAATTAAATGTCCATTCACTGATTTTGTTATTTAACCCCCATCATCATATATTAACCTGATGTATTTATAACACAACCCATTCTTATCGACATACATTACATTACAATTATTATTGTAATGACTACTTTCGTTAATTATATTAACACAGCAATTAACTACATATTTGTCTCCCATTATTTCATAAAACCCGTCGACGTTGGTAATTTTAGTTCTATCTCCGTCAGTATTTTTGGGTAACATAAGGTAATTTCTGTTATCATATTCTTCTACTATATCCATAACCGTACAAGGTAAGTGTTTATCATCTATAACAATATCAGTATCTATTTTGCAAGGTAAGCATTTCATATTGTCTATTTTCTCACCTCTCTCAATATCTAAACTCTGCACTAACATTTCATAACCTCTCTCTCCCATCACAATACCTCTCACAACCCTCATAAACTATCTCATTCCATGCAAAGGGCAACACAAAATCACTAAAATACTTCCTGGCTTTACCAGATACATCACCACAAAAACGTAAAGGACCATTTGGAGACACCATGCCTCCCACATAACCTCTGGAGGAACCTTCGTCCTCATAAAACACATGTGGAGTCTTTACTCCACTTATACCACAGGGAAAATTTGCCCTCTGCCCTCCATACTCGCCTAACTTCTCTTCACGCTCTCTCTCAATCTCATTAACAACTACTACCTCATCACTAATTTCTACTCCTACTAAACTCTCATCGTCACTATCATTATTCAATGTATCACTCTCTGATACCACATTTTCAATTACATCACCATTTTTAATTATATCACTGTTATCACTTGTTAACTGATTATTATAATTATCGTTATTACTCACCTTGTCTACCGCCACCTGTTTTTCATTTAAACTAACACTTATATTTCCGTTATTTTCATTTATTTTTATTTTGCACTTACCTATATCTGTTCTCCACTCTCCCATTTTCTCAATATTCCGTTTTAATTTGTTAACGTTACTTTTGAATATCTCATTTCTATTTTCTAAACGCTTATTAATTTCATTAATATCGTTTTTAATTCATTATTTTGGTTTTTTTATTAATTGAAATTCCCTTCACATTTTAATTTTTGTTCATGTATTTCGCTTTTTAACTCATGGGATTTAACATTCTGTTCATCGAATCTAGCGTCAAATTTATTATTTTGTTCATCGAATTTGCTATCAAATTTATTTAACAGTAACTGCATTATACTCATCATATCACTATTATTCTCTTTCTTAACTGCGGTCGGTGTCGATTGACTCGTTACGCCTTCCATTAATTTTGATTCGGTCTCACTTAAGTTGCTCTCAGTGAAGCTGACATTCTCGTCATTATTTTTGTTACATTCCCTACTTAATTTTGGGGTTATTTGAATCCCCGAATCATTCGTGACATTTATTCCATTTGTAATATTTAGCTCGTCTATTTTATTGTCCTGACCCACATTAGGAGTCGAATGGACTTCAAGGCCGCTCATGATAGCTGATTCATCAAAATTAATTATTTCATTTATATCCTTCTCATTACTACCTGCCATCTCTACCTTATTTATGGGATTTTAATTTTACAAAATTTTAAACTTATATGTACTCGGTATTAATTTACTGTTATACTCATTACTTAACTATGGTATACATATCACATAACCTTTACGTAATTTATACGTTTTACTACTCAACTTCTAAATTACGCTTACATTCATTTGTAGGTGCGGTTTTTTATACAAAATTTAATTTATAAAACTGTCCAAGTTCGAGGCGCCATTGAGAAGTTAAATTTCCATTTACAAATAATAATTAATAAGAATACACATTTCCTACTAACCTTACCTTTCTCGGGTCCCAGGTTCTTCGCACGAACTCGTGAAGAACAAGCGTGATTTAGGGTTGCATTCTTTAATAAATTACACTCTCAATTTCACCATTAGATAGTTGTATTTTATTTAACAATTCTTTTTAAAATTTACTGGCTTTTCATTTTTCTTCTCAAAACTATTACTGAACCTTTTAGGTATTTTTCAAAATTATAAACAAAAACAAACATGGTAATTTACTTATTCTAATATACTAGTTATTCTTATTTATTATAAAGCAACCCAGCATCTGCTCATTCACTCTTTCACACAACATTTAAATTATTCCTCATACTTTATATTTAGAGATCTCTTTATATTATAAATTTTTATGATTTTAAAAGGTTTATATAATATACGGTTACTTGATTGGCAGCTCGGGTCGACTTCCTGCTACACTGATTGTCCGAATGATGTTCTCACTGTTGATTTAATTTAGTTAGCACTGATGATTTAATTAATAGACACAGTCAATCCATGTTAGATTATTGTTAATTTGCACTCGCATTATAATAATTTTACTAAATTTTCGGCCCGTGAGCCTTTGTGTTCGTCTGGCCAGACGAGAGTTTTGTAGTCGACTCACTGACGCTACCCAAAGCGTCTCTAACAACGGTCACTTCCGCTACAGGTTCAGCAGCTTACGCTATGATTCGTCAATACAATCACGTGACAGGTTAATTGGTTACATTTTAGTTTACTTCTGTTAGTGACTTTGGGCTCGAGAGTACAAACAGCGGCACACACGCGTGCTCACCCTCACATTCCAATGTTATCATCGTCTCGTACCTGACTGCCTGGTACCGAGTTAAATACAGGGTGTTTAAATCAAGTTTTCGTGGCAATAAATGGTGCCCAAACAGATTGGCCCCAAATTATTATAAAATTAAAAAATAGACCCTCCTCTTTATTCGCCCCGTTACAATACCCCCCCCCCAATGAGAGGTTTTCTGACGAGACAGAAAAACTCTCATTGCTAAACCCTAAGAGGATCAGTGAGGATATGGCACCAACAACCCCCCTTTAATTCTTAACACATCATGGGTAAACTACCCCCCTATCTCGGCGACTATGGCTACACCTGAACGAGATTACTGGACTTGTCTGGGCAAGATCCCAACACCATAAAATCGGACTGGTACTTACCATAATACCACCTAACCTTTTATCATTTCACCAAAAAAACAAAAACTGGCCTTATACCATACCAGATCCTCAACCGATATGTTCCCCCTTACACATATACTGGGTTGCCTTTAGCAAGTACTGGGTGCATACACATTTTCATTACTAAATAGAAATAAAATATTATTATGTTTGATTATAATATGTTGATTGTAACGTTGTATTAATTATGTTACTAAATTACACACTATCTGCACCTTAATAGTTATAATATAAAGTTAATATAAAATTCAAATTTGGTTCCAACAGTTAAATAAATCTACGGACCCTATCCAAATTCAATTGGATGTTACTCTACACTATTTGATTCAATTAATTTAAACATAATTTTCAGAACTCAAAGTCTTTATGCATTTATTTTCTTTACAACTCCTCTTAATTTACTGGTTAAACAATTTGTCCCTATTCACTTATTCAAACACAATTACACATGATTATAAAATACATCATAATATAAACATTATATATCACCTGACACCTTCTCTATGTATAGTGAACATAAAAAATTAAAATAGATTTCTTTACTGCAAAGAACAATTTTTTTGTTCAAAAAAAATTTAATTTCCAAAAAGAATTATTTTGTCAATAAAATTTATTATTCAATCATTTACTTATATTGATTAAAAAAATCTACAAATCAATTATAAGGAACATACTAAACATCTAAAACCAGTCATCAGCTGATGTCTCATGGTCAGGTGAATGACCTTACCCTAGATACACTTCAAAAAAAAATGTATACAATGTAAAATGCATCACATGTTTACAATTCTTACATTAACATAGTACAACATAATGAAACATAATAAACAAAACATAATCAACACCTTCTCTCTTCGAATGAATCTTTTGCCAAATCAGTAAATTCGTCTATAAAATTATCATATGGAGCAAAACATATTTAAATCAATTACTTCTGAACACATTATCTGCCTTTAGCATAGGATCTCTTGAATCAAAATAAAATCATTTAATTAGCTTATTAGCTCATCCAGTTTACGTCAATTTAAGGTTTTCATTCGTTACTCCCCTGAGTAACCTCCTTACCACACACACTATGGCCCCCCTAGACTGTGGTGTCCAGTTGCTTCCACAAGAACGGAAGTTTATTAGGGGTAGACGCTGCCTACCCCGTTCTTGCTTCAGCGTTATATAAAAATTCGGCATTACTGATGTCCGAGGACACCAGTAATCCTACTATAATGATTCATACGCCCTTATCACGGCACTACCACCACCTTCGATGATAGCCGCTGTTCCATAGTTACGTAGATTCCCCTGATTTACTCCCCGGTTAATTTCTAAGTTCACCAATTTAGAATATTAAGCCAAATCCACTTTAGGGTCAGGGTTCGGTGAAGCCGTGACCGCCCGAAAATGGGGAAACTACTAAAAAGACATACAATTTGTTTACACTTACATTGCTACTACAATTCACAAAAAGTAAACCATTATATGTTTGGATATATTAATTATCATTTAATTCTCCAAAAACACGTTCAAATCTATTATCAACCTTCATGTTACATCACATTTCATTTGTTATTACATTTTAACTATGAATTTTCTTTTATTTAACATTTTGGTCATTAATGGGTTTGGGTGATTCTTAGTTATTCATAATAATTCGATTTATTAAAATGGCATTACAATATAACCTTACCCCCTCTCTTCCCTTGTATTACTCACTAACAGATTTATAGTATGACACCAATCTCTCAAAATATTTACCTCAATTAACTTCTCTAACTTCACTTAAATCATTCTCCTCTTATTACAAAATATTACAAAATATCCGATACCCTCTTTGTACCTAGGATGTGTGTACCCGACCTACCAGCTCATTCCCTTATCGGTTCCTGACCCTTCCAGGTAACCCGTAACCCTCTTTAAATCGTTCACCTCCCGCCATAACGCCTGTCGTTGATGACTCCTTACCACACCACCCTCTTTACAAAATTTCACCATCACCTATTTACTCTCTAATTACATTACTCACTGTCTCCACATATATGCACTATCGCTACTGTGTCGCTACTACTAACCCGTTTATGCATTACTTATATTCCCAAAATCTTATTTCGTCTAAAACCCATTTAAAATTACCTTTGACTGCCTTAAATGTCTTATTGAAATAATCATCACCCAAACTCTATCTTTTACCACATTTTACTTCAAGTTAACTATTGAAAATTACCCTAGAAAATTCATAACTACCTCAAAATAGTTTAATCATTTAATTTAAACCTTTAAAACTCATTTAATTTTATTATTCAAACATTAAAACATTTTATTTGATTTAAACTGCATTATAAACTTCATACTTACAGTACATCACTCAAAACACATGATTCCTGTTATTGACACAAAATTATAAACAATTCATTGCCACCAACATCACGTACAACCATATGTACCTTCTGAAACATTATAACAATCATATGATTCCACAACTAAATACATTGTACATTTATTCAATTACTGTCTATTATCAAGTTCAAATCTCATAAAAATAATTTAAATTCATCATCAAAATTTCTTTATATAACATTTTAAATTAATCAATTAATTCATCTCAAATTCTTTTAATTCAATCAATTATTTAAACACAACATTGCTTTAATTACCTTCTTCCAAAACAATTACAATTCATTTATTATCACCTTCATAATTATTTATTTAATCTACTAAATTATTATTATTATGAAATCAATTACTACTACATACACATCTTGTTTACCTAAAACACCTGTTACAACACAAACACAATTAATTTCACTATCAATTTATTTACAATTCTTTGACATTATTTTTCTAATTATCTTGTTGGTACATCCTCTTCGTTCACTTTTTTTAAATATTACATATAATATAAACTTTCACTATGAACTTACTTTGGTTATTATTCCCAAACGTTTCAGTGTGGTGTACGTCTTCTTCAGTGGGAGTAAATACTGAAAGTTTCACCAGCTGTGTTTAGTTTTCAACAGCTAACAATTCGAAATGTACAGATATCACGCACTACAACAAAACAACATATTAAATGAACAATTACATTATAGGTCACACATACTTTTCGATACACTGATCCAAACACACAATTTGAACCCCAGCGCCAATTCCCTCCCACCATCAACCCCCACCACACACACCTATAGTCCATAACCGTTACTCTGTGAAGACATTCAGTATTTACTCCCACTGAAGAAGACGTACACCACGTTGAAACGTTTGGGATTAACAACCAAAGTAAGTTCATAGTGAAAGTTTATATTATATATATTATTTTTCTGTTTACCTCACCTCATTTCCTAAGTTAGCACGGTCATAACCATAAACTAAAATAATTAAATGTCCATTCACTGATTTTGTTATTTAACCCCCATCATCGTATATTAACCTGATGTATTTATAACACAACTCATTCTTATCGACATACATTACATTACAATTATTATTGTAATGACTACTTTCGTTAATTATATTAACACAGCAATTAACTACATATTTGTCTCCCATTATTTCATAAAACCCATCGACGTTGGTAATTTTAGTTCTGTCTCCGTCAGTATTTTTGGTTAACATAAGGTAATTTCTGTTATCATATTCTTCTACTATATCCATAACCGTACAAGGTAAGTGTTTATCATCTATAACAATATCAGTATCTATTTTGCAAGGTAAGCATTTCATATTGTCTATTTTCTCACCTCTCTCAATATCTAAACTCTGCACTAACATTTCATAACCTCTCTCTCCCATCACAATACCTCTCACAACCCTCATAAACTATCTCATTCCATGCAAAGGGCAACACAAAATCACTAAAATACTTCCTGGCTTTACCAGGTACATCACCACAAAAACGTAAAGGACCATTTGGAGACACCATGTCTCTCACATAACCTCTGGAGGAACCTTCGTCCTCATAAAACGCATGTGGAGTCTTTACTCCACTTATACCACAGGGAAAATTTGCCCTCTGCCCTCCATACTCGCCTAACTTCTCTTCACGCTCTCTCTCAATCTCATTAACAACTACTACCTCATCACTAATTTCTACTCCTACTAAACTCTCATCGTCACTATCATTATTCAATGTATCACTCTCTGATACCACATTTTCAATTACATCACCATTTTTAATTATATCACTGTTATCACTTGTTAACTGATTATTATAATTATCGTTATTACTCACCTTGTCTACCGCCACCTGTTTTTCATTTAAACTAACACTTATATTTCCGTTATTTTCATTTATTTTTATTTTGCACTTACCTATATCTGTTCTCCACTCTCCCATTTTCTCAATATTCCGTTTTAATTTGTTAACGTTACTTTTGAATATCTCATTTCTATTTTCTAAACGCTTATTAATTTCATTAATATCGTTTTTAATTCATTATTTTGGTTTTTTAATTCATTGAAATTCCCTTCACATTTTAATTTTTGTTCATGTATTTTGCTTTTTAACTCATGGGATTTAACATTCTGTTCATCAAATCTAGCGTCAAATTTATTATTTTGTTCATCGAATTTGCTATCAAATTTATTTAACAGTAACTGCATTATACTCATCATATCACTATTATTCTCTTTCTTAACTGCGGTCGGTGTCGATTGACTCGTTACGCCTTCCATTAATTTTGATTCGGTCTCACTTAAGTTGCTCTCAGTGAAGCTGACATTCTCGTCATTATTTTTGTTACTTTCCCTAATTAATTTTGGGGTTATTTGAATCCCCGAATCATTCGTGACATTTATTCCATTTGTAATATTTAGTTCGTCTATTTTATTGTCCTGACCCACATTAGGAGTCGAATGGACTTCAAGGCCGCTCATGACAGCTGATTCACCAAAATTAATTATTTCATTTATATCCTTCTCATTACTACCTGCCATCTCTACCTTATTTATGGGATTTTAATTTTACAAAATTTTAATCTTATATGTACTCGGTATTAATTTACTGTTATACTCATTACTTAACTATGGTATACATATCACATTACCTTTACGTAATTTATACGTTTTACTACTCAACTTCTAAATTACGCTTACATTCATTTGTAGGTGCGGTTTTTTATACAAAATTTAATTTATAAAACTGTCCAAGTTCGAGGCGCCATTGAGAAGTTAAATTTCCATTTACAAATAATAATTAATAAGAATACACATTTCCTACTAACCTTACCTTTCTCGGGTCCCAGGTTCTTCGCACGAACTCGTGAAGAACAAGCGTGATTTAGGGTTGCATTCTTTAATAAATTACACTCTCAATTTCACCATTAGATAGTTGTATTTTATTTAACAATTCTTTTTAAAATTTACTGGCTTTTCATTTTTCTTCTCAAAACTATTACTGAACCTTTTAGGTATTTTTCAAAATTATAAACAAAAACAAACATGGTAATTTACTTATTCTAATATACTAGTTATTCTTATTTATTATAAAGCAACCCAGCATCTGCTCATTCACTCTTTCACACAACATTTAAATTATTCCTCATTCTTTATATTTAGAGATCTCTTTATATTATAAATTTTTATGATTTTAAAAGGTTTATATAATATACGGTTACTTGATTGGCAGCTCGGGTCGACTTCCTGCTACACTGATTGTCCGAATGATGTTCTCACTGTTGATTTAATTTAGTTAGCACTGATGATTTAATTAATAGACACAGTCAGTCCATGTTAGATTATTGTTAATTTGCACTCGCATTATAATAATTTTACTAAATTTTCGGCCCGTGAGCCTTTGTGTTCGTCTGGCCAGACGAGAGTTTTGTAGTCGACTCACTGACGCTACCCAAAGCGTCTCTAACAACGGTCACTTCCGCTACAGGTTCAGCAGCTTACGCTATGATTCGTCAATACAATCACGTGACAGGTTAATTGGTTACATTTTAGTTTACTTCTGTTAGTGACTTTGGGCTCGAGAGTACAAACAGCGGCACACACGCGTGCTCACCCTCACATTCCAATGTTATCATCGTCTCGTACCTGACTGCCTGGTACCGAGTTAAATACAGGGTGTTTAAATCAAGTTTTCGTGGCAATAAATGGTGCCCAAACAGATTGGCCCCAAATTATTATAAAATTAAAAAATAGACCCTCCTCTTTATTCCCCCGTTACAATTTCAAGTTTAGAATTACTCTACTTCCTTCAGTATGGACTCCACATAAGTTGTTGTGAGTCATTATTTTGAGCTTTTATTATATTATTTATTGTTCATTGAGTCATCTTAACTCATCTTATGCCATTCTCTTAGTCTACACAATTCATAATAAGGTTTTGTTCACCTTAACTGATAATACATCTTTCTACAAAATTTACCATCTTATAACATTTTTAAACACATATAGTTTTTACATTGTTGATTACATTGAGATCAATTATTATTAGAACATATACAATTTGTTCTTTCATTAATTATTCTGTCATCATTATTCATTATGCCTTAGCATACCTTTCTTTTGAGGTTGATCTAACATTGTGATTATACTTTTAATCTTATTTTAATGGTTCATTTATTATAATTCATCTATAATTCATGATTATCTACAATATATTTCCTTTTGTTTGTTATGTTAAATTGTTAGTTTTCAATTACTCAGCTAATATGCTGTTTATATTACTTTAATACATGTTGTAAATATCAGTTCTTTCACCTTTAATTATATTTATGGTTAATATAATGTTGAAACTTTCTCTTGTGAAAACTTACTTGTCTTTTTCGTTGAACGCGTTTTGGCATCGTATTCGCCTTCGTCAGCTTAGAAACAGACTGCCAGTACTTAGTAACGGTTGTTGCTTGGAAGGTATGTGGGGTATATTAAGTATACTTAATACTTGACTACACTTAATACCTTCCAAGCAACAACCGTTACTAAGTACTGGCAGTCTGTTTCTAAGCTGACGAAGGCGAATACGACGCCGAAACGCGTTCAACGAGAAAGACAAGTAAGTTTTCACAAGAGAAAGTTTCAATATTATATTAAGTGTAGTGCTGTGAAAGAAGATGATGAACAAACAAGACAACTATATTTATGGTGTTTGACTTTGTTTAATGGTTTCTTATGCTCACTTAACTAATCTATTTGGGAACTAGTCTTTGTCAATGTCTCAGTCACATCGTCTGGTTATGTTGTATTGTCATTGAATGCTGATAGTAGATTTACTACTGGTTATCATCACTTCTGGTTACTTAGTTAGTTGATTTTTATGGGACAGTTTGTACTGTTACAACGTGAATAGAAAATTTAAATAAGAGTATACATAGTATACATATATAGAAATTTTATTTGCATGTTCTGTAAAAGCTGAAGTGACGGCATTAAAAAAAATCTTTTTGAGGTACAATAAAAACCTGTTTATCCGAATTTGATAGGACTGCGCCCGTTTCAGATAAACGAAATTTCGGATAAACCGAAACTCCTATTTAAATAATAATACATACGTAAGTACAGTAACTGTAACTTTATTTAATAATAATACAGTAGTCGCATTACAGTTGTTTATTAACATAGAATTGTTTTATGTGAACTGTTGTTATTGTGTCACCTTCGGTTTCTAAAAGGAAGCAGAAGTGTACTGTTATAATACATAACAGTATACAGTACTTTATATTTACAATATATGAACATAATACTTTATGCTCGAAAATCCGAACAAATCGATAATTCGGAGTACCCCTTATCCTAATTAGTTCTGATTACTGTATTGACTTTCTACTTTATATCACATGGAATCACTTGTCTACCCCATTAAATGTAGATTATAGTGACAGGAAAACGCTTTTGTATATTTTTAAAATTTACTAAAAATTGTTTCAGATAAACCGGATTTTCGGATAAACGTGATTCAGATAAACGAATTTTTAGTGTAATTTAAAGATGCCTAATCTACGAATTTCAAAACATGGACAGTGGTTTGGTAAGTTGTATATAGGTGTGTGTGTGTGTGTGTGTGTGTGTGTGAGTGGGAAAGAGAGATTAATTATTACAAATTTTGGTCATCTGTAATATTTGGAGGGGTGCTTGTATTTTTTTTTCAATTTGTTTCTTTTGAAGATAATAGTGTAATCACTTTTATTTTTGACTAATAAATGTCCTCAGAGAAATGCTGGGA